>CANYCX010960785.1:0-13115 GCA_948193385.1 Breynia disticha f. nivosa | reverse complement strand
TTGAAAAACTTATATGCCAAAAACACAAGTAAAAATATAGGAATTGCACAACCTTACCACTGTATTTAGAAATCACAGGTCATGCGAGATGGTTATACTCAAAATCAGCAATTATTATGTTCACAATTTATGTTTTTTTTTTAGTTTATTTTTCTGAAATGATCAATGCAACTACAACAGGCGTTGTAGCAGCTTGTTCCATAGATACTGTTAACATCAAACTTTGAGCTTTGGAGGTATGTAGCGCGTTTATAGTATTCATGGATAGTATCGATTATTAAAAGAAGATGTTTTGTTATTAAGATATTATATTTAATAAATTGTAAAGAAGAAAATAGAAAAAAAAAATCAATACTCAGTAGTCGACGCAGCATAGAACTTCTTTCAAAATGAAGAACTGTGCTATAGTTATACAGGCAAGACCCACAGCGGTGTAGAGACTTGATCCAGAGCAAAAGTTGACACGATCTGCCAACTCAACACGGCTCGATAAAATCTTAAGCTGAATTTGGTTGACATAAATGGGTTTAAGTCATAAAGATCATGGGAAGCGGTAACAGCTAAAGTGTATAGGGAAGAGAATGGCGTGGCCGATGCCTTAGCCAAGAAGGCTCTCTCGCTACCGAGGGGAGTTCATTACCTTAACAATGCCCCACTGGAGTTAATTCAGCTATTGGAGTTTGACAGTAATGGGGGAACTCATCCCCGCATGATGCTACAATAATCGGCCTTTGGCCGCCTCGCTATCAAAAAAAAAAAAATATAGGCAAGACCCACAGCGGTGTAGAGACTTGATGTAGAGCAAAAGTTGACACGATCTGCCAACCCAACACGGCTCGATAAAATCTTAAGCTGGATTTGGTTGACATAAATGGGTTTAAGTCATAAATGAGTTGACCCGTTTATGACCCGTTAAAAATTTAGTTAAATAGACAAATCCAAGACGATTCGATAAGGATCCGTTATGACCCGTTAAAAAATTATTAATAACTTTATAAAATAAAATATTTAAAACATATACAAAAATTTAATATAAAAAACATATATGAGACCATATATTTAAAACAAACATATGTAAACTCATATTTAGATTTGAAGTTTATGCAATAGATGTTAAATAGGTTAATTTTTGACTTATTTATCATGTTAACTCATATAAATAAATATGATAGTTCGTGTAAATTAAATTGGTCAATCGTGTTAATGATTTTTTCTATTAAATATCATTATTTATGACATAATATTAAAAAAATTGAATTCACCCTTTAATCGCTTTTTTGAGTTAAAATTTGTCAGCTTTATATAATTTTGCTAGTTAAATGGTTCAACCCGTCAACTCGTTTATTAAATGGATCGGGTTTGAGTTTCACTTTCTGACCCGTTTATTAAATGGGTCGGGTTTGAGTTTGGGTTAATTGTGTTAGCAGGTCATGTTGACCCGACATGAACCTGACCCGTCAACCCGAATTGCCAGGTCTAATTTAGACTCTATTAAAGCTCCATTTGTTTGACCGAAATAATTTTTGTATAAAAATTAAATTTTTAAATTTTAATTATATATTTTGATATTTTATATTTAAATATATTAACGATATATTTCCTTTGTGTTAAAGTAGTTTCTTGTGGTGTTCTGTGTACTTCGATTCTCAAGAAATAATGAACAACTCCTAAATCTTTAACAGTGAACTGTGTGTCTAGATGTTCTTTAACCTGAATTATTACAGCTTCATTGTTGCTAGTAATGAGGACATCGTCCATATATACTAGCAATGCCCAAAAAATGTCTGAATCCGCTTTGATGAAGAGGCAGTGATCATGTAGTGATAGAGCAAAACCATACTTGATAAGTGTGATAGTAAACTCAGAATTCCATTCTCAGGCTTGCTACGAGTGAAAATAACTCCTCATAATCCAAATCTTCAATCTGTGTTAACCCTTATGCAACAAGTTTGGATTTCAATTTGTTTAATGATCCATCTGTAAGAATTATTGTTTAGTAGATATTGCAAAAACTATTTTTCATATTTATTTAATATCAAATTTTGCTTATCTGTAGAAACATAAAAACTTATATTTTCTTATTTCTCTCGCCACTTAACGTTATATTGGTGGTCTTATTTTCTTATAGAAAAATATATACAGAGAAAACAACATACACCTGGGTTCTTTTGATTATTCCTGTTGATTCTTGCTCCTCAAATTAATTTGAGAAGACCTGTTTTATCTTGAGGAAATAATTTTTTTAGGACAGTGATGATTTTTCGACAACAATCCAAAGGAATTTATGAATTTATCGATGATGGAGAATGGGCTATGAGTTTCAAAGCTGAAAGCAGAATCAATAAAGAAATGCAGTATATCGGCACATTGTTACTTTGAAACAAAAGAGTCGATGGTGTTGAAGTAATATTCAAAAGATAAATCAAAACCGTCGCCGTTTTAATTCGATCAACGATGCCATCTCGTAGAAGAACTCTCGTCAATATCAACATAATTGGTGATGGTTGGAAAGACCTCTTGGATGAATCAATATGTAATTAAACGACAGCAGTACTAGATAAGAAGAGCGGCAAAAGTTCTGGAAAACCTGTGCCGGCTTTCACTGCCGCGATTGAGGCACACCAAAGGAGGATAACGGAGGCGATTATTAACTACGCGCTGCAGATTTGCCAAGAAAAAAAAAAGGTTATTGAATTGTTTTGGTGGAAGTGAGAACGCACGTTGTGATTGGGGATCCTAAGGACCAAATTCGTGAGGCTGTTGAGAATTTGCATGCTGATTTGCTTGTCATGGGTTGTCGTGCTCTTGGGCCGATTAAAAGGTACTTCTGTTTTTTATTATTTCGTGAATACTCTCTCTGTTTTTGTTTTTGTGTGCTTGAAATTGGATGCAATTGGAATGAAGCTATTGCTATGGTGATTATGGCTGCATAAGTGAAGTTATTTGTATTTCCTATCGCTTTTGTGCTGCTGTGTGAATCGGTTATGTGAATTCATGAGAAGAATGCTATTAAATCGGTTATGTGGGACTTAGGGCATCAATAATGGTAAACCTCATACAGGGGTTTATAAAAGTGTCAACTCAGCATTCCACTAACTTTTTATCTATAAACCTCAACTCTTTAAAATCTTTCTAATACTATAAACCTCATCATTCACTTTAATACTCAATTAGTTAGGACCCACAATTACTATATTCTTTATATCACACCTATAAATATATAAAATAAATTAAATATATTTTTATATATTACTAAAAATAAAAATAATATAAATTTCATAAAATAAATTTTATGAAATATTAAAAGATAATAAATAATATAAAATTAATAAAATAATATAAAACATTTTATTGAAAAAAGTACATAATTAAATAGAAAATTTGGTAATACATTATATTTCGTTATGTATTGTTTCAACATCCAAACTTGTGGGATCATTTTGAGAAGCAACATCCAAACTTGTTGTATTTGGATTTTGAGAAAAATATAAAAATTGAATATTTGGCATTTGTGGATGATAAAAAGGATATCGTAAGTTATTTGGTGCATTTGGTGGTAAATATGGATATGGAAAATTATTTGGTGCATTTGGTGGAAAATATGGATATGGTAAATTTGGTAGAAAAAATGAGTTGGATTGATTTTGAGAATTCTCAAAATTACTATTGCCTAAATTTTGAGAAAATGGTGTATTAGAATTTGAATCCATTTCTTTGAGAGAAATTTTAAGAAGAAAATAAAAAATTAACCAACACACCTATTTATACACAAAAAAACCATTACATGTGGAGCAACGGTTATAAATATGAAAAATTAAAAAAAATAAAAATTACATTATCAGCCGTTAAAATACAAGAAAAAATAAAAAAATATATATATCTACTTGTGGGGTCCACATTTGGTGAACCCAGAAATATTTCCGCGCTTCACGCAAGTGAAGTGCTACTTCTATGTGAACCTCTCCCTAATGGGAGGGGTTCACAAGAAGCTGCCACGTCAAGGTTTATGGGGGTTGTAAACTCCATTAGCCTTGCTCTAAGTGGTATAATATTAGGAGTCTATTAAAGTTGTAAAGTTTTAAAAAATTTGATAAAGGAAGGAGATAAATTTAGGAGTCTCTTAGAAATGCTCTTAGTTACGCAAATCAGTTTTGATAGAATGATAGTTTTTCTTAATGATCATTCATAGAGATGGTACAAGGCGGTAAACACATATCGCGTGTATGAATTTTTGTTGGAGACAATCAACAACCGCATCATTCATTGTTTAACTTTACGTGATTTATTATATTTAATACCGTCAATTACACAATGTAAATAAATGTACAGTCTATGAAATAATCATATTTTATAATTCATATTATTTATGTTTTATAACATATATTACAATTATTATTACAAGTTTTTTTGTCTGAACAACGAGGTATCCTGAGCACCCCAGACTAATCATCATTCGAGCTGGGTAATACCACAAGGACGACAAAGCTCTCCCAACAAAGTTTTAACGCAGCTGCGTACCCAAGACTCGAACTCGAGATCTCTGGTTAAGTTAGAACAATTAAGCTAAAACAAGTGGTATTGTTATTACGAGTTTGACGACTCTTAATGACACACAAATTGTGGTCTCTTTATTGGTACAGAGCAGATGATACAAATATACACCAGTTAATTCAAGCCTATAAATACAATAAATAATAGTAAATGCTCTTCAAATCTTATTTATGATCAAATA
This sequence comes from Breynia disticha f. nivosa, assembly GCA_948193385.1. Taxonomy (NCBI): domain Eukaryota; kingdom Viridiplantae; phylum Streptophyta; class Magnoliopsida; order Malpighiales; family Phyllanthaceae; genus Breynia; species Breynia disticha. The sequence goes on along the minus strand of CANYCX010960785.1, from coordinate 8,383 downwards.
TTTTATATTTTCTGGGATAATTAGTCCACCAAAATGGTGATTTGACTTCATATATACTCCTTTATAATGTTGACATGTATATATGTTGACACTTGCTATGCTATTTTTATGATAATTAATCTACTTGATATTTTCTTTGAAATTGAGTCTTTCACCTTTGAGATTTTTCTTCTCATGTATTTCTAGTTAGATTTGTAGTTGACGAGGTGAGGAAAACAAAATGAAAGTATGATTAATATCTTGGAAGGTAGGAATGGTGGTTGAGTTAGACATGACTGAAATGTATCGAAATTGTCGAACTAAACCATAAAAATTTGAAACCATTCAATTCATAACAGTATAAAATCGTATAAGTTTGAAACCGAGCTCTAGGGATGACAATTAAACCCAGAACCCGTGGGGAATTTGTTCCCCGTCCACGTTTTGACTGAGAAATCTCCGGTTTGACCGGGTATGGAAATGGGTACGGGAATTCTCCGATTGAAAAAACCGTGACAGGAGCGGGGATTATATCCCTCCATCCCCGCGGGAAATCCCCGTCCCCGTCGGGTGATACTTGTATTCATATCCCTTAATATATATTAATTATATATTTATACTACATATATGTTATTTTATATATATATATATATATATATATATAATTATTTTTAAAAAATATTGTATTTTAATTAATAAAATTTAAATTATATATATGTTTTATGTATATATTTAAAAAAAAAACTCCCCACGGGACGGGGATGGTATCCAAAATACCATTCCGATGGGAACAGGAGCGGAGATAGATTTTGGTTCGGGATTTTGGGGACAGAGACGGAAACAGAAAAACGAGTCCTGGAGATCCTCGTTTCTGTTACCATCTCTACTGAGCCCGTATAATCTAGAACCGTCCCATTTTGGTTATGATATTGTGGAAGGGGAGAATGGTGGTTGAGTTCTCACAATCTCAACCAAAACAAATATATGATGGGGAGTGGATGTCATGGAAACTTGTCACAATTAATATTGTGCCCACATTTAGGCCCCAATCCATATGGTTAAAAGGTTGCAATTATGAATTAAATCACGTTCCACCAAAATTCTTTTGTTATTATGTTCTATATGAGTGTGTTTCTTAATCATGGTGTTTTTAATTTTTTGTTTTATCTTCCATTGTTACCTTCGGTTAATTACTCAAACAATATTAGCATCTAATTCAATGATTATGAAACCAACCATTGGACTAGTAATAGTTGATAAACATAATAATTTCTCATCTTATTTTATGTGATATAAATTAAACTGTAATTTTAGTGTCTCAAAATAAAAGAGTTATTCACTATTTTTACATCATTTACTTGTAAAAAAACTCTTCATTTATTTAATGTTATATATTATGATTAATTTCACTATTTATTTAACAACATTTAATGAAAGGTAAAATAGAAAAAAAAATCTTTATTTATTTAGCATTATCTATTGTGATGGAATTACTAATTATTTAGCATTATTTAACTAAAGGTAGGATAGAAAAAAATAGCTATAATCAATGCAAATAAAAATTTTTATTTTAAAAAAATCTCATATGAAATATAACAAAACGAGTATATATTTGGGTTTATAAAAAAAATTATTAATTTTGAGTATTTGAGTTTTACCTCATAGAAGACAAGTGTTCATATTTTCATTACTATAAATAAGGAGTTTCATTATTGAAATGACATAAAGTGGATTAAAAAATACAATAGAAAAAATATTTATACTTTGAATATGAAATAATTATGATTCTTTGCATAAAAAAAAATATTGCCAAGCTTTTTTGTTGGCTAGAGTTTGAAGGAGAAAGAGAAATGTGTGTATGTTGATGTGAGATAGGAAATGAGAAGAGTATTATTTATTATCTTTTATTGATATGTCTATTTCAATTAGTGGTCCTTTTCTAGGGGCCAATAAATTTTTTTTTTGGTTATAAAAATAGTTTAAAGGGGAAGCTCACTCCGTAAAAAATCGGATAGTGAGATCATACTTAACCAGAAATCCATAAACCAATCGGAATTGACGATTGAACTAGCAAGAAAACCGAGTTACGGGTCAATGAATAAATGTGGGTACCCTACAAACACTTTGGGGGGAATGTTTTCATTTTCAAATTGGACCACTGCCTAAAACATCACCAACCTAATGGATCAACTAAGCCTCAACCATTCTTTTTGTAATGAAAAATTTTATTCAGTTGGGAATGTTTTTATATGTATATAATGAAGACGAGGACAATACTATACTACATAGTAACTCAAATATTATCAACCGTAACTATAAGTAATTTAAATAAAATAAAATATTTTATTCTGTATATTGAAATATGAAATGATATTTAATATAAAAACATGGAAAACATACAGAAACAAGACAATACTAAAAATTGTATGTTAAGAAACACAAGACTATAGAAGTAGATGTGGTGTGCCGTCTCGAGTCTGGACTCCGTGTTTCCATATATGCCTTGAACGTTAAAAGATCTAGCGATCACCGTCATTCTCGTAATGCACATTCCACCAGAATCTCGACACCCAGCAGCAAAACATTCACAATAGGTGCAGCAATTGTAAATCAGTTCATTAATTGACCATAAATTTCTCTGTATTGAACTAAAAATATTAGTTCTTACAGTTTCAAGCACTTTGACTTCTTGCAACTACAGAGCTTACAGGATTCGTTTTCTCTCTCTAACTTACGCCTGAGAATTCAGTTCACAATCATGTGAGGTAGAAGAATAAACTCCATGGCTAGTAAATGAGAATTGCAAGCATAAATGATGAAAACCATGAAGGGTGTGTCAAGGAACAAGACTCTTCTTTTTGGGCTATTCGATCGGATTCAACTCATCAAACTCGGCCCTCAAATCTTAATTCGTATTTTTTAGTAGTTCCAATTTTATGTGTTGATTTGGAGAATATTTGGACACAATATAGATTTGAATTTAATTTGATAGAGTTGCAGGTAATTACACGGTTACAGTAAACGGTCGTCTAATTAAGGACATAACTATATACGTTTAGGTGAAGTCTGAAGTGATTACACAACCAAACACACTAACGTGTAATCGTCCGTATAACGAAACAATGAGCTACATAGACAGACATGTAACTTACACATGTTTCATCTCAAGAGACTAGCGAGAATTTGAAACTGCGTTCATTATAATACGAATATCTTGTCATTACCGTTAAACCAACCCTTTGTAGTCTTTGACCGAATCTAATAAAGAGGGACTTAGGTGGCTCCGAAGATCCACTATGTTGATTCTCGACAAAAGCTGAGCCTATTATTCAGAACTTGCTCATGTTTTTTTGCTGTTGTCACTTATCATGCCTTTTGGGCAGGTCGTTCCTTAAAGTCTCTATTATCAATTCTCATTCTTCATCAAAATCTCCTAAATTAAGTATTGAATAATGACTGTTAATTTTCACACGATATTACTATTTACGAGCACACAATTATGATAAAATAATTTAATACAATTACGACGCAGATTAACATGAATTATCGCCTATTAGCGTATACATTCACTGTCAATATTATCAGAATCCAACCTGATAATATCAAAGATTTTTCAGATAATGAAGGACTTCTCTCTAATCTGTTATATTAGGCAACTAAAACACCCCTATCAAGTTGATTGACACACTACTTTATTTTGTATCTTATTGGAATTAAAGAAATACAATCTTGAATTAATTTATAAAAGATCGGATATTGCTATAATTATTTGTAAAATATAAGGATTGGTGAACAAATTTGCATATATATATATATATACATATATATATTAAAACTAAAATAATTGTGCATATTTGTAACATTTTACTACATATATAAGTGACACGTGATAAATTTATAATCTAAACAAATTTTTTAATTGTAAAAATAAATAAAACTATTTTTTATAGTATGAAATAAAATTATATCAAAATAAAGATAAAATTAAACTACTTTTAATAATGTAAAATAAATTGTATTAAAATAAAGATAATATTATATCATTTTTAATGTTGTATATAGTTCTATTAATTTTCGTTTAGAAATGAATTAAATTATATAAATTTATAAAATCAATAATATTATAATATATTACCAATGTTATAAAAAAGGACAAAACTGACCGATTGAACCGATGGACCGGCTATTCGTTTAGTCCGATTTTATCATTCAAATTGTTCTGCAAGCGAATCGATATATCAAACCGATTAAAATCGGCAAACCGAAACAGTTTTACGTATTGAAAAAAAATTATATAATTTGAAAATCGAATAATTTTGTATATTTTATTTTATTTATTTAATTATATTATTTTTAAATTATCAATTCGATCAATAAACCAACCGTTCAGTCTTTTTTCGGTTCGATCATTGGTTTGATTTTGATAATATTGTATATTACCTCTTCATCGTGTAAAAAATGCGACTGTTTTTATCTTAATTTTAAACTACTCTAATTTATAGTGATTGAAATTTCAAAATATTGATATCTCCAACCCAAAATCTACAAAAAAATCAAAATTTTGAAAATTATTATCCTAAAAGGAAAATTATATTTATTTTTTAAATACCAAATATACCCTTCAAGATTTTGAAAAAACCATTCCAAAAAAAGTTATTATTTTTCCTAAAAAATTTATTTTTCTCAACTTATATAAATCACACAATCCCACCCGCATTGTTCCCTCGTCACCATTGCTTTTTTCATGCATTAAAACAATTTTAAAGTCCCATCCACAACAATTCTCTGCATAATTTTGTGAGATTAACCGCATAATACTCTCTTCTTCTCTTTCACCAGTGTTTTGAAGAGAAAAATAAGGGGGAGAGAGAGGATTTGACGTCATCAACAACAATATACTGACCACCACCTTTTTATTAGAATTCATTCATTTAAAGTCAACTTTATCGTCCAAATCATTTCTTTCAACTTTTTTCTTTTAAGGCCTTGTTGGGTTTCTTTTACATGCTTTGTTTTTTGTTAAAGACTCAATTTTTAGTCTTCATTTTGGTGCAATTATGATGGAATTTGTGTCGTTTTCTTAGAGTTTACTTTTGTTTTTTATTTGGGGAGTTTTTTGTTTTATTTTATTAGATAAGACATGCAAATACGGTTGGTGATGGCGAATTCGAGGTTGTGAGTATTGAAATGGTCTCTATAATTGTCAATTAGCCTTTACGCAATATAAAGGTTATTGCTTTTTGTTTATTTTTTTTTGATTGGTAGGAATTTTTTTCGAAAAAATTGATGTTTTTTTCAGGTTGTCAGGTCAATATTGGAGGGAATTGAGAATAGGATTTATGGGTTGGTGAAAAAAACCTCATCGTCTATATTTGAATAGTTATTTTGTTGTTTCATCTCTTTATTGATTGGTAATTTGATCTGGGTTGATTAGTTTATAGACTTTTTCAGGCCAATAATTAAAGGGTGTTGATTATTTCATTGAATTTTCATCAATTTGATGAAAAGTCGACGACTTTGAATATTGGTGTTTGAAGTTTTGTGTTAATGATGTTTCTTTAGGATTGGAAAGAAACAAGTACGTCTTTTTTTTTCTAGGTTGTGTTATTGTTTGTTGTGTGTTTATAGAAGGTGTTCTATATAGTTCTTCAATTATGGCTTCAAAAACAAGCGAGGATGGTGGGGTTGTGGCAGAGAAGAAAGGTGAAAATCAAGAGAATGGTGTAGCGAAGTTTAAAACAATAGGCAACTCTAGTAGCAAAGATATGCTACGAGCCGATAAAATTGATCTAAAGAGCTTGGATGCACAGCTAGAGAAGCATTTGAGCAAGGTTTGGTCTAGAAAGATTGAGAATCAAAGGCCTAAAGAAGAGTGGGAGATTGATTTGGATAAATTGGATATAAGGCATGAGGTTGCTCACGGCACATATGGAACTGTGTATCGTGGCACTTATGATAATCAAGAAGTTGCAGGTAACAGCCACTTTGTTTGGCTTATTCCTTTTATGTTTATAGGTTGATGCACAGAGTATTATTTTTGTGAAAGCTACGCTTGTTCAGTTGTGGAATTTTGTCAATAATGAGTGGGAAATGTGCAATGCTTATGCTTTATTATTCAGGGTAAAGAATCCTTTTTCGAGTTGCTATTCATGGGGTTGGGGTTTATGTTGTTCCTGCTTGTGAATTGTTCCATATTTATTGCTATCAATGGAGCCTTGCGCATAACATTTCTTTTTTATATCTAAAGGAAGAACTTTAACTTTAGATCACTGTGTTTAGAAGCTATTTCGACAATACTGCTTATCTGTTCTTTGAACGTTCACCACTTAGGCATTGGAATCGGAGGTTTGAAAGTTCAAAACTTTCTGAAAATATTTTGATTTGTATGTATATATTAGATTTCGTAAATGTAGTTATATTTCTGTTAACACAATGCTATTCCACTTGGTCCAAGAAAAGATATTGAGAACTATCCCAACAACTTGACTTGCTCCTCCATTAGTGGTTAAAAATGTTTTCGGATGTTACATTTTATTGACTTTTGAGCATGAATTGGTGCATTTACGGAAGCCGAATGCTAACTTCATTTTATTTTGGATGCTGCAGTGAAGCTGTTGGACTGGGGAGAGGATGGAATTGCCACCGCAGCTGAAATTGCTGCCGTGCGAGCATCGTTTAAGCAAGAGGTTATTGTTTGGCACAAGCTTGACCATCCTAATGTTACCAGAGTAAAAATACCTCTTTAAACTCATCTTCCTTGTACATTAAATTTATCTGTCGCTGCTACTGGATTTGTTATTTTGTTGACAGTTCATTGGAGCATCTATGGGAACTTCAAATCTTAGAATTCCGACAAAAGATGATCACACTTCGCTTCCTTCGAAGGCATGTTGCGTTGTTGTTGAGTATCTCGCTGGAGGTACATTGAAACAATATTTGATCAGAAATAGGCGAAAGAAGCTTGCTTTTAAGGTTGTGATGCAACTTGCTTTGGATTTGTCTAGGGGGTAAGTAATGTTATTTGGATTAGCAAATTTTCCAAGATACTAAAAAATTAACTTCGATTATGCTTATGTAATCTTTTATTGCAGTCTTAGTTACCTGCATTCTCAGAAGATTGTGCATAGAGATGTTAAAACAGAAAACATGTTATTAGATACACACAGAACTCTCAAAATTGCCGATTTTGGTGTTGCCCGCGTTGAAGCTCAAAATCCAAGAGACATGACCGGTGAAACTGGCACTCTGGGATACATGGCTCCAGAGGTACTAAGCTTTAAACAACCTTCTGCTTATTTAAAAGCAGTAATTGAATGATTTTTCTTTATGTTTTTTAAGCTTTTTAAAATTCCTACCAAATTCTTTTTGCAGGTTCTTGATGGTAAGCCATATAATAGAAGATGTGATGTATACAGTTTTGGCATTTGTTTGTGGGAAATGTATTGTTGTGAGATGCCTTACCCAGATCTCAGCTTTGCCGATGTCTCATCTGCCGTCGTTCGTCAGGTTAGTTTATTTACGAAGAACGCATCTCAAACTGCTTCCTATATGCTGTCTGGTTTACGTTATTTGCCCAAGATTATCCCACGAGTCTATCTGTTTTGGTTGGCAGAATCTCCGGCCAATGATTCCGAAATGCTGTCCGAGTTCTCTAGCGAACGTGATGCGAAAATGCTGGGATGGAAATCCAGAAAAACGTCCTGAAATGTCAGAGGTTGTGAAGATGTTGGAAGCCATTGATACGAGCAAGGGAGGTGGGATGATTCCAGATGACCAATCGCCTGGCTGTTTTTGCTTTACTCCTGTTCGGGGTCCATGAATTGCCATTTTCCATTATGCTTGTCATTTTGTCTTATACTGTTTCATTCTTCTCCGTCTAAGCACCCATTCGACTCCTTTCAACTATCTTGGTTGGATTAATTTCTTATAAATTGCTTCTCTGCAATGAAAATTCTGAGTTATGGATGATATTCTTGTCCATACGTGACAATTCGATCAGAGATCTCAATTTCGAGTCTTAGATATACAGCTGCGTTAAAATCTGAGTTGTGGACTTGCCCGGCTCAAAGAGAAATTAGTCTAGGAGTAGTTCAAACCAAATACATGATAATTCAGGTGGACAAATCATAGTTATCAATTCAAGTAGACGAATTGTAATCACATGAAATCATGTTCAGCAACTTGAGTAGACGAATCATAATCACGTCAAATCACTATCATCAATTCAAGTAGACAAATCATAACCATGTCAAATCTTAATCACCAATTTTGGTTGACAAACTATAATTTCATCAATATCATAATCATCGATTACAAATCGTAATTATATTATTATAATCGTATACTTAAATGATTAAGCCGATAAATTCTTGTAGATAATCCATCTTTAACTAACCAAATTCAT
>CANYCX010960081.1:0-15970 GCA_948193385.1 Breynia disticha f. nivosa | reverse complement strand
AGTTTAGATGATTTTGTTCATTTTTAAATCGATTTGGTCAAGTTGATCAAAAACTCATTCCGGCTATTTAGATTCAATTTTGTGTCAAACCATCGAATGTTTGCCCTTAGATTAGATCGTACATCGAAAAGGTTAGTTTGGTGAAATAAGAGAATGTAAGAGTGTCCATATCAAAAAAAAAAGAGAATGTAAGAGTGTGGTCATTAATAGAAAATTATTTTTAATTTTTATTTTTTTAGTTTTTTATTTCTCATAAAATCATTAGAAATTAAAAAAATATGTTCAAAAATTATCTTTTTTTTTATTTTAGAATAGTGACAAATCTGTGAAAAATTTAACTAATTTTCTAAAAAATTTCTATGAAAAATAAGAAAGTATGTTCAATTTATACATTCCAACCTAAATGATTTAAAAGAATTAAAATGAGTTTAGTGAAAGAGTATAGAGGGAGATCAATTAAAATGAGTTTAGTGAAGGTAAAAAACGAAAATGGAGATGCGGGGTATCGAACCCCGTACCTCTCGCATGCAAAGCGAGCGCTCTACCGTTTGAGCTACATCCCCGGTGGCATTTCCAAACTCTAGGAACCCTTTACATCAATAAATTTAACATGAAACAATAAATACAGGTCGAGCAATAGAGAACTTCAGTTCTCTGCTCTGCTGGATTTTCCCGCCATGGAAATTAGCTCACCCAAACTTCTCCAAAGAAAGCTTTCTTCCTATCGCTCGCTGGTCATTCTCTTCACTCGTTTTCTCTTTCCATTTTCATTTAATTTTTCCTTTTCAATTCATGCCAAATATGCAATTTTCTTTTCAATTGTTTTGAAATTTAGACTGTATGAATTGTTTATATGGCAGGATGAGACATTCGAGATTCAGAAAGAGGAATATAGAGGGCAGCAATATAGTCAAATTTACTTTGCCCGTCTCCATGTTATGAGAACTTTGCTTTATTCTCTTATTCCTAATTGGAAACCTCGTTTGCCTGGTAACCCTTCTTAAAGTTTCTGTTTTTCGTTATTTTTTTGTATAATTGGACAACATTTTGCATCTTTTCTGTGATTGGTGATGTTGGTTTTCAAGCATTTTATTTTTTAAAATTATAATTTTGTGTATCAGTGTTTTTGTGTTGGGAGGTTATGCTTCTAAGGATCTATTTTAGCTGGAGTCTCTATAGAAGTCTTTGCTGTGAATAAACTGAGAAGTTCTTGCATTATGGTTCTAGTTACTCATGGTTTGCATAGTCTTTTGATATGAAGGGAAAATTGCATATTTCTTTCATTTGCATTTGTCGGGAATTTAGATTTTAGGAAGTTTAATGTTTATTCTTATGTGTAACATTGGGTAATAACCAAACTCTAGGGTATTTATTAGCATTATGCAATAGTAAGATTCTAAATTTTCTGAAGTTGTTCGACATTAGTCTCAACTTTCAAGATTTTTCTTGCAGTTTGCACAGTTTTGGGACTTGAAGAAGGCAAGGAATGCATAATTGTAGGAACCCTTTACAAACACATGAAACTTAAACCGTGCATTCTTGATGAGTACTCTAAGGAGGTATTCTTGTTACTTTGGCGTTCATCCTAATTTTTATTTAATTCTTGCTCATGTGAAAATTAATAGTTTATACTTCAATGCGTTTTCTAATTGCAACTTGATGGAAATGTTCAGAGATCTACCGTGCCACTTGTGAAGCCTCATAATTTTATGCATTCTGATGATTATTTGGTTTTGGAAGACGAAAGTGGTAGAGTTAAACTTTGTGGAAGTGCCCTATCACCACCGGTGTATGTCACAGGTACCTATAATGATCTACAATGAAATGATATAACATCTGTGTTTTCAAAATGGGCTGAATTGGGAGGATAGTAAAGCTAATAATGTATATCTGTCTGTGTTTATTTGATGTATATCTCTGTTTGTGTTTATTCGAAGTTCGAACTGAAGCCATTCAAAAGATGGTAGATAAAGAAAGACATACTTGGTTATGTTGAAATGATTTTCAATTTTCCACTTTTACAAAACGGACTTGATGAGACCATTTAGTCTGTTCTTAGGCCTTGATGATGTATATGGTTATGGCATAGTTTTCCTTAGAGAACATATTTGTACTTCCTTTGAAAATATTTATAGAGAAAGTAATTGTTGTATAAGGCACACCACTGACCAATCATTTTGATATTGAATTATGCGCAACAATTGGTAGGAGTTGTTGTTGCTTTGCTTGGAAAGGAAACTGGTGCTGGTGATTTCTTAGTTCAAGAAGTCCTAGAAGCTGACTTAGCACCTCAGTTGGAGTTTCCTCTTAAATCAAGTATGAAATGATTTTTGTAGTTATGCTTAAACAATTGAGAACTTCTTTCTTTGCTGTAAAAATCAAAATTTTTTTTCTTGGTAGCTCACTTTTGAAACTTACTACAGGAGAGGACAAGTGGGTTGTTTTTGTATCTGGACTGAGTGTAGGTAGCAGCATGTCCAACCCTCTTCAGTTTCAGCTTCTGGTTGATCATATCACTGGACATTTGGGAGATGAAGAGGTTTCGTATTCCTCTCGTTTCATCTAGCTGATATGTTATTTTCACCTTTTTTTTCTTTTGCTTTTCTTAATTCCCATGTAAACAGGAACAAGGAATTGCAGCAGAGATCATTCAAGTTGTGATCGCAGGAAATTTAGTGGAAATTCCTAATGGACTTCTAAATGGGCAGGTAAAAGTTTGTGAGAAATGTTTTATTGACCAATTTTTGGCTGGAAATTTCTTCTTATGTTCTTTATTATCTTCAAATACCAATTTATCTGTTGATATCCTACAATCATATTTTGTTATTTTGAGCAGTAAATTAGCTGAAAAACACTTTGCATGAGATTTTTTGATCGATAAATTGACAACCAGTTCTTTTGCAGAATCTAGCTTCCAAGGATCAGTCAAAATTATCTGAGCCAATTAAGGAGCTTGATATCTTGTTAACTCAGGTGGTTTTCTTTATCATAGAAGTCAAATTAACAGTCTCCCCTTCCATGAGGAAATGTCTTTATTCTGGTACCACTTATCACAGGTTTAATTCTTTTTATTTAGGTTGCGGCAGGTGTGGCTTTGGACATAATGCCAGGAGACAAAGACCCAGCAAACTTCTCGTTACCTCAACAGGTTTATCCTTTTCCTATTGCACTCAAAAGTGCTTCCACTTTAGACAGGCCGTCATTAAGCCTGTTCAGCTGTTTATTTTACTGTTCTTTTTTGATTCAGTTTCTTTTCTTTCCAGCCTTTACACAGATGCTTATTTCCAGGATCATCAGCATATAACACCTTTAGGTCTTGCACCAATCCTCACAGCTTTGAACTTGACAATGTCAGGTAGAGTGTGCTCATTATTTGATGGGGAGTGATCAAAATTATATGCAATATTGTGCAGTAATTGCAGAAGCTATTTTTTTCAGATTTCTTGGAACATCTGGGCAAAATATTGATGATCTTCTGAAGTATTCGGATGCGGAGAATGAACTTGAATTTATGGAAAGGACATTGAAGTGGAGGCATCTGGCACCAACAACGCCTAATACACTTGGTAAAAACTTTAGCTCTCTTTTGCTTTTATGAATTTTCTTAGTTTATGAAATTAAACTATGGGTGGAAAATTTTTTCTTTCTTTGTTCTTTTCATTTCCTTTTCTTCATGTGAGTTTGTTTTGAAGAATTTTTCGTTATTAATGATTTTTCAGGGTGTTATCCTTTCACTGATAAGGATCCTTTCCTAGTTGAGAGCTGCCCCCATGTTTATTTTGTCGGTAATCAGATCAAATACGGGACTCGCATTCTAAATGGTATATCATCATAAATTGCCATAGGCAAACTATTATGTTCATTTTTTTTTCTATATAATTACATGTTATTAATGTCAACTTGAAAGTGCAGGTCCAGAAGGACAGTTGGTAAGGCTTATATCAATTCCTAGATTCTGTGAAACTGGTGTTGCAGTCATGGTAAGCTTACAAATCTTATTATACACTGAAAAATATTAAAATTCTGAAGTCATCTGGAGATTTTAAATTCTGAAGTAATCTGAAAATTTCAACGTAATATAATTTTGTCTGGCGAGTCTTTGATCAACAGAATTATGGAGAAACGTATCGTGATTGGAATTTAGTGCCAGTTATATAGGAGTAGGACCATTTTGTTATAATCTGTATGTTTCATCAAGAAAAATAAGCAAAAAGGAAGCAACAGAAGATTGCGCTTGAGCAAAACTAGGAGTGGCAATGCAGTATTCTTGAGCTGTGGTTTGACTGATTCTTTGTTGTGTGATTGCAGCTTAACATGAAAAATTTGGAATGCCATACTCTTAGCTTTCAGACTCAACTCGGCGTGTAAATGCATTTAGAAGAGCAGACTCGCCATAAAATGAATACGTCTCTGAAAATTTGGGGAAGTTTTCCGGTGAAGTGCAGGTCAGTGTAATGATAAACAGAAGGATTAGTCTCACTGTGCATCACGGCAGCCAACGTCCAGTGAACCTGAGTGGAAGATAAGGCTGCTGTGCTGACGAGTTCGCAAACCAAAATCGTGTTCATGACTTTGTGGGTTGTTTCTGTATTTAGGATGTTTTAGCCCTTTTACTTTAGTTTAGACAAATTTATAGTGTTATGCGAATCTGAAACGAAGAATTTATAGAACATTAAACTGTTTTGGGGTGTGAAAATTTATCTTAGTTCCTTAATCATTCCTTATTCCCTCTTCTACGATCCATTTCTTACAATTGGCATAGACTTTAATGAAATACAAGGACATTTGGTTGTTGTCGTTCCATCTTCGCTACGGTCGTCTGTCACTATTTAGTTTTAATTAAAATGCCACGTTTTATTTCTTTTCAATTTTTCCCGCATACATGTTTTGTTCTTTTCTGTTTTGTCTGGTCGTCCCACTGTTTTGTTCATCTTCGTTCTTTCTTAAGTTTCTCTCTGGTTTGTTGATTCTCATCACTTCCGTAAGACTTCCTCAGTTCCTCTCCTCGAAGGAAAAGCCAAGAAAGAATTTTCAAGCCCTAGATTTTAGGGACCTCTTTTAAATGACTTTTAAGATGATGGAATACGAAGAAATTTTGATGGAGAGTACAATACAAAGGAAAAATAAATTGCGGGGACTTATTTAAAAAAAAAAACAGGCAAAATATTTCTATTGAAACAATAGCCATTCAATTTAATACTAACGAATGCTAGCTTGCCCTGGAACTTCAATTTCCATGCAAAAATCTGGAGATATTCATATATTCAGTTATATGGCCAGTAACAGATAAATTTTTTTGGATTAGTGTTGCATCAACCCTCAAGTCTAAGGTAAACTACATTAGGAAAGTGGTAAAAAAGGTAAGGGTAGTAAAAGCTAAACTACTTGACATAAAGTAAAAATTAAAACTCTAGGCACTCACATGTGGGACGAGATCAAAGTGACATGCTCAGTCTTCTACTTTGTTTCCATATCGAAGAATTGAACGAACTAAATAAAAGCAAGGTAAAACTAAGCTACATTAAATTAAATTAGGCTAAAAACAATAAGATGCCAGTGTGTGTGGATTTTGCATCCACTTGCTTCATGCCCATTCATCTCCTTTAATACTACACATTTGGGGTAGTTGCAAACAACAATTCATTGATTTCTTTTCACCACTTATTTGATTTCTACCCCAATATCCCATGTTGTAGGTAACTACAATAGTTATAATTGAAAAAAAAAACAACCTCACTACTTTAAGTGTATTAAAAAAATTAATTTTATAAGTTAAATTTTTTAACTTAAAACATTAAGTTTCACATTTTTCATTCAAAATTATAGATTAATAATTATATATATATATAATCATATTTATCCAAATATTAAGAAATAAATTTCATGAATTTATTTTTTCGCATATAAAAAAATTTAACACACATGCATATTCTATTATTTTAATCTTTTCATTCATGAAATAAATATTTACAATTCTTCTACTTAATCCTTTCATTTTTTACTTATATTTTTTATATTTTTTAAATTTTTTAAATCATGATTAGTTGTTTGTGAGTAATATTTTTTAAATAATTATTGAATTTAACATTTAATTTTCAGCTATAGACAAACAGGTTTTATCAAAAAATTAAGTATTCAACACTTAAAATTTAGCAATTAATTTTTCAGCACTTAATTTTCAGTTTTATCATATAGATCCTTCTTTTCTAAGTTTTTCTGCAATCAATTACTTACAAGACGTTCTTGTGAATTTTTTTTAAACTGCTATCTAAAAAAATTATTTGTCTTGTTTAATCCTTTGTGAGGGCAAAATTCCTTTGCGTTCAAGACTGTATCTTTACAAGTTTTTTTTCAATTGTAACACAACAATTATGCAAGTAAATCTTCAAGAGGCTTAAACAAGTTACACACACGTAAGTAGAGATCAACAGTTATGTTATTTAAAAAGTTATTTTTCGCCTCTAACAAATAAAACTTGCCTCACAATAGCTAGGAGGTCTTGAAAACAAATAAAAACTATCTCCAACATTTAAAAGAAGAGAAATAATCGACATATAAGCACCGGTAAGTATAAAGCTCAATTACATCATTTTTAGTATGAAAAACCTTTGATGTTCTATACTTAAATTTGGAGGATTATTTTGTAAACAAATATGTAATAATTTTTTCTCTCATACACACTATAAGGTTTTGTGAATTTAGCGTCCAAATAAATTGGACGTTAAATTCATGCATTTAGCGTTTTAGCGTCCACGTGGACATTAACTTGGCGGGATGATGAACATGGTGGCGGGAATTTTTGACAAGGTCGTTGGCTAATTTTGGAATCCACGTAGACACTAAAAATTTAGTGTCCTTTAAGTTGGCGGGATAATGAACAAGGTTACGAGAATTTTTAAAGCACAAAATTAGCGTCTATGCAGACACTAATTTTGTGTCTTTTATGGGGCACCTGTCCACGTGAGCATTAATTAGCGTTTACATGGATGCTAATCCAAATAATTAAGCGGCAATATTGTCGCCCAATTGAGACACGCGGACACAAAATTAATTTTGCGTCCACGTAGACGCTAAATGTTGTAATTAGTGTCTACGTGGACGTTAAAATTCCACCTCTATATAAGCCATATTTTGTCTTTCCCCCTCATTTTTCACCTACTACAAGATTCTGCGCGTTTAGTGTTAAAAAATTAGAGTCCAACAAAATCTGGACACTAAATTGGATGCTAAATTTAGAGGTGGGAACTCTAATGTTGCGGGAGAATAAACAATGCGGCAGGAAATTTTTGTGGGTAAATTTAGAGTCTACGTGCACTCTAATTTGGAGTCCACGTGGACTCCAAATATGTCGACTCCATGAATAGTAATGCAGAAAAAATTCTTGTTAAATTTGGAGTCCACGTGGATGCTAAATTTGGAGTTCACGTGGACGCCAAATTTGTGGACTCTATAAACAATGAAGCGGGAAAATTTCCGCCAAATTTAGAGTCCATGTAGACTCTAATTTGGAGCCACAGATTCCACACCCTTCAGTTGGCTCGGAGCATCATCGTTCGCGACACGATCATGAGGCTTCCATTTCTACAGGATCAGCTTTACGAAAATCTAAAAGATACGATCCAAATGCCACCTTTCAGTTGAGACGAGAAGATGACGTGTAAGTTAATTTTAATTTAATTTGGTGATATAAAAACTTTTAACTTAATTTTTTAATTATTATTATTTAAATTATTGTTGTTTGGAGCCTCACGAGGGGATTAACCGTTATTCCACAGAAATTATTATGTCCTCACCTGATCTTGGCACTGACGAATGGAAGCAAGCTAGCAGCAAATTAAAAGAACGATGATATCAAGCATGGAAAGTAAGTACCTTAAATTTATTAATTGTACGTATCTTTTTAACATTAAATTTTCTAATAATAATATTTTTATAGCGAAATTTCATATGGGATCCGTCGACTTCCGGCCTGAAAGTTGCAGAGGTCAGACATGATTGGGAAAAACAGGCTGGTCGTAGACACAACGATACTTTACAAAAGGCGAGAGCCGACAAGAAACAATTGGCGTGGATTGATTCCCTGACTTGGGACGCATAGATGGCGATTTGGAGTACACCAGAATACAAAACAAAGTCAGAAAAGCACAGGGTGCACCGTCTCTCACGATTAGCCTTGCACATTGGGAGATTGATCACACACCGCTAGCACTGCCAAAGGTTGATACATTTTTTTTTCTCCATTTTTAGTATTTAAATTCAGTATAAATAGTATAAATTCAATTCCTAACAACTTCTTTTTAGGGACTGAGCTCAGTTACAATGTTTTCTTGCAGACGCACACACATCACGGTGATCCAACCCAGTTTGTTGACGAGCGATTTGCAGAGCTTAGTGTAAGTAATTTTATTTTCGCAATCTCTTTTTATGTATTTACTTTATATATATATATATATATTTATTACTTAGCTTTTTTTTTTCAACAGACATGTATTCAGAATTCTCTTAGTCAGCGGTCTTTTGAGGGTAGTACGAGCTTGCAGGACCAGTGCGACGCGTACATGGAAGCCGTAGGCGGGGTTTGTCCTGGAGGTTCTGTTTTCGGCTTGGGATCCAATGTTACTCATTTTTTGCCGAGCAGATTAGTAACCCACGACGAGATGACACACGTGTGATGGAGATCAGCTGCGAAAACGAGCAGCTCCATACTTGAGTCGAGACGTTAGAGCGCCAACAACAAGATATTGATCATAGATTCGTAGATTTGCAGCGACAGATGAAGTTATACTTTTTACATTCACACTTTGATGCCAATGGATCTGTGTCTCATCAGTCACCGCCACCTCCTTCATAGGATCTACGTATTAATGTATTTTATTATATTTTGTATGCACGTTAGCACATTAAAAAATTTCGGATATTATATCTTTCATCTTAATGTAATATTTTTATCTAATGTTTCTTTTAGTTTTTAAATATTTAATTTTAATTTTATTTTTTTTCTAGTAATACTTTGGAGTCCACGTGTACGACAAAATTTCTAAATTAGAGTCCACGTAGATGCTAAAAATTAGAGTCAAGCATTTTAACGTCCAAATTTAACGTCCAACTTTTGGACGTTAAATTCATTTAGAGTCCAAAATCCTGCATTTAGAGTCCAAAAAGTTAGACTCTAAATGTGCAGAATTTTGTAGTGACCTTAGATCCACTTCAAACTGAGTAGATTTCTCTGATTAAGAGAACATATAGGTAAAGTAAGTTTTCTTACTTTATATTACAGTTTTTATTTTTATAGTTGTTGTTTAATTATTTAATTGTTGTTGTTGCAAATTAGATAATTTTTGATGATTTAGTTAATTTTAAGTGAATTAGATAATTTTTAGTGAATCAGATATTTTTTAGTGAATTAGATATTTTTTAGTGAATCATGACTTATTTACGTGCAACTTGTATTTTTTTTATTTTGTAGAATTTTTAGTAATATTTGATAATTAGAGAGTAAATCATAATTTATATAAAGATAATTAATTTAATTAGTACTTAATTAATGACTTCAAATAAAATTAAAATTCTTTTTTAGAATTATGTAGGATTTTTATTAATATTTGATAATTAGAGAATAAATTATAATTTATATAAAGATAATTAATTTAATTAGTACTTAGTTGAGAATCAATATTCTTTTTCCAATTAGGATTTTTAGTACTTAATTAATTTATTATTTGTATGTACATTATACGATTTTGCATTTTATATATTAGATTTTATTTTAATATTCGATATAATTTCTTTTATATTTTCAATTTAATAACTAATTTAAATTATTATTTTTTATTTTGAGGCGACATTTAACATGCATCGTTTCAGCATCCAAAAAATTTAGCGTCCCAAAATGCATTTAGCTTCCAAAATTAAACATTTAGGGTGCAAAAAGTTGGACGTTGAATGCATAGTTTTTTGTAGTGACATTATAGTTTGAGTTTGCGAAACTCAAGTGAGTGAGTAGGATAGAACTAGTGAAAAATATACACATAATTTAATTCGCTTTTCTAGCCTACTAGAAAAGTGAATCTAAAAGTTCTCATTTAATCTTAATGTTACTCTCTTCGTTCCAAAATAGATATCATTTAAAATTTTGTACAGGAATTAAGAATATATTTAATATGCCTTAAAATAATGTTCATTTGACTATTAAATCTTTTTAATTGAGAACATCAAAAGAACCACTAATTGGAATATATTATTAAATGTTGCATTGTTAATACAAAACGACATATAATGCAAAAAACTTTTATAAAATAACATCTATTTTAGGGCGGAGGAAGTATTTAAATAATGGTAGGTAAGTGTTGACCGAAACACTAAAAACATTAGGAATGACAATGGGACGTCGGAATTGGATTATGACTTTCTCGTTCTCGCCCACAATATTTTTTCCTTGCATTGTACCCATAAGGTAATCCATTGGGTTTCCCACACTGCTAAAAAGATGTTAACTTTTCCATGCCATATCTTTTTTTTTACCTCACTTAAGAAATGAAGAACAAAAATTACTCTAATCCTATGGGAGAAATTATTCATCCTTTTTTAGTGCGCATTATCCATAATTAAAATAGACATTTCTCTTCATATATTTCTAAAATAATTTATCATAAAAAATATTATAAAAAATAATCTATGCTTCTACAATTTATTTTGCTTCTCATAATCTTAATAATTGGTATTAGAGTCTAATTATATAAAATAGATTTTAATACAAATAAAGCTCACAATACTCAACTCGCACCTCTGAAAGGATTATGGTTCAACGTGAATTCATTAATGAACTTGCAACAACTTATATAATGCTTGCTGTTACAAAGTTGCAGTGATTGAGTTGTACACAATGAGTAAGTAGATTTACGTTACAAGAGTCATACACTAACTAGACTTGTAGTGGTTTTAGTATCCTTAACACTCCTCTTCAAGCTAATGGGAGTGAAACACAAAGTTAGCTTGTTTATGTGGCCTTCAAACTTCAGTCAAGATAATGGTTTGGTGAGGCGATCAACCACCTGATCATCAATGGAAATGTATCGAACTTGGAGTTGCTTTTTCATAATGAGGTCTCCGACAAACTGAGACTCAATTTCCAAATGGCGAGATCGAGAATGAAAAATTGGACTCTCAATAAGATATGTAGCCCCTATGTTATCACACCAAATTGTAGGAATGAAACGATGCTGAAAACTAATTTCTTTGAGCAGTGAAAGAAGCCATAACAACTCGCTTGTGGCCGTTGCAAGTGATCGACACTCAACTTCAGTTGAAGAACACAAAATTGCGCGTTGCTTTCAGTGCTCCAAGTAATTAAATTTGGACCAAGATACACAACATAGCTTGATGTGGATTTACGATCAATCTTGTCTCCTCCATGGTCAGTGTCACAGTAAACAGAAAGTGAAGTGTCAGTGGATTTCCACAGGAAAATTCCCATCGTTTTCTTGTGTGAAAGATATTGTAAGATTCTCTTAACAGCAACCTAGCCAGCATTTGTAGGTTGGTACATGCGTGGGACATGTGGTTTACTGCAAAGCAGAGATAGGGACGCGTTATGCATAGATATTGTAAGCTTCCCACTGTTTGTCGATAAAGCAATGGATCAAATGGTGCGTTCATACGCAACATTTCAACATCATTCTTAGGCCGCAGTGGTGAAGCATCAACAGGAGTGCTAATTGGTTTGCATGTAGACATGTTGGTATTCGCCAAAACATCTGATGCATATTTTTTTTGGGTGAGTAGAACGCCGTCATGATCTTAATGTACCTCGATTACAAGAAAGTAGTGAAGGTTGGCCAAGGCCTTCAATGCAAACTTCTGTTTTAACTTGGAAATAATATCCACAACAAACTGAGGAGAGGAGCTTGCAAAGAGTATATTGTCAACATAAATAAGAAAGTAGGCACTAACCCCATCCATATTGTAATAAAACAATGACTGATCAGTGTGAGATCCTGATAAACCAAAACCTATTAATGTATCTCGTAAACAACTAAATCAGGCACGAGGAGCTTGCTTTAAACCATAAAGAGACTTTTTCAATCGGCAAACATAGTCTGGGCATGAAGAATCAATGAACCCAGTTTGTGGCGTCATATAGACATGTTCATCAAGTGAACCATTTAAGAAAGCATTGGAGAAGTCAAGCTGAAGAGCAGTCTAATTGCGTGAAACAAGAAGAGATAAAATTAATCGTAAAGTGGCAGGCTTGATTACTGGACTATAAGTTTCTTCGTAATCCAAACCAGGCCGCTGATTAAAGCCTTTTGTAACAAGGTGAGCTTTGTATTGAGATACAGATCCATCCGGATTGAGTTTGATGCAAAAAACCTATTTACAGCTAACAATATTTGTAGCCTGTGGAGCAGGAATAAGCTCCCAAGTATCATTCCTTATCAAAGCTTCATATTCATCAAACATCGCTTTGTGCCAATGCAGATGTTTGTTGGCTTACGTGAAGGATGTGGGCTTTTCATTGTTGTCAATAACCACTCCTATGAAATTCTATGGTTTGAGAGAACCGGTTTGACTTGGAGTGATCATTAGATGGGTTTTGGTGATGAATGTCGGTGGTGAAGATGGTTGTGGTTGAGTAAGATCGACAACTAAGTTGAGGCCAGGAGAGGCATGCAGTAGTGCTGGCTGTGAGGGAGAGCGCGAGGATGATGGAGTTCTCGGCTATGGACTGGATTGAACGACAGTGGGAGCTGTCAAATAAGAAAATGGCTGCAGCGTGCTGAATCATTGCAGGTCTGTAGGTGGTTGTCGTTCATTACTTCTGGTTATCGTTAAGTGAGGAGACTGTTGGCTAGGACTAAAAGATGGCATTGGCAGGAGAGGCAACAACACAGAGGATTAGGAAGTGGATAGTGGGGCTCATGGTAAATTTTGTTGTGACATCAGATTTGCAAATGGAAACACAAACTCGTCAAACTGAACATGGCGAGAGATATAAACCTTCTTAGAATTAATATCAAGGCATCGATATCCTTTATGAAGTTTACTATAACCCAAAAATGCACAGTTAGAAGAACGAGGTTGAAGCTTGTTTTGAGAGTATGGTCTTAACCAAGGATAACAAAGACAACCAAAGATTTTGAGTTCATGATAATTCAGTGAGTCACCAAATAAGGTTTCATAAGGGGTTTTAAAGTGTAGGAGCGGTGTGGGTAAGTGATTAATAATATGGTTGGCACAATCGAGCGCAAAGTTCCAATACTACATCGGCACATGGGACGTATGAAGCATAGAAAGTGCAGTTTCAACAATATGTCTATGTTTCCTCTTGACACCGCCATTTTGTTCTGGAGTATGTGGACAAGAGCTTCGGTGAACAATGCCATACTCAGCAAGATAAGAGGAAAGTGCTTGAAACTCACCACCCCAGTCAGCCTGAAAAATTCGTAATTTAGTACCAAAGAATCTTTCAACATAGTGGTGAAACTTGATAAATTCATTAAGTACTTCAGAATTATGCTTGAGAAAATAAATTCATGAGTATTTAGAATAATAATCATGGAATAATGAATAAAAACAAGAACCATCTATTGAAGGAACAGGGGAAGGTCTCCAAACATCACTACATATTAAGTGTAAAGGCCAAGTGGTGACAAATGAAGACTTAGGAAACAGAAGTTTATGACTCTTACTAATGGAACAACCATGACATAGATGAGACTCTTTAGAGGAAGAAAAAGATAAATTATGTTCCTTAAGAACATGACAAACTATACGGTTTGTAACATTCCCATCCTTAAATCTTATAATTAATAAGATAATTAAAATAATTAATGAAATTAATAATTTAGTTGATAAATTTAAGGAAACAAGAGATTTATTATGAGTTGATATAAAGTTGATTGTAAATATACATAAAATAATGAAGTTATAGGAAGGAAAGTAAAGTACAAGAGGTGAGAGTAAAGTATAGGGGGTGGGCGTGACCACACATACTTTTTGATGACTGTGAGTACTTTTCAATGACTGCGCGTACTTTTTGACGACCGCACGTACTTGTCGACAATCGCACGTACTTTGCTGATCTGTTGAAAAATTGGAATGCTTCAGAAATTGACACATGACAAGGCTTGATTTCGTTTATAAAAAAGAAAAGCATGCAGGAAAAAGGTTCAGAGTTGAGAAATAAAGGAGAGAGAATGAGAGATTACGAGAAACAGAGGAAAAAGAGAGGAGAGAGAAAGAGAGAGATTTAGGGGAAACGAGCTGGGAATCGAGCTGGAGACACGTAATCGGTGGTAGAATCAAGCAGGGAATTGATTACTATAATCGATACTGGAAAACCACAGGTGTGAACGGTAAGAAAATGATATTTGATTTTTGGGTATAATATATCTTTTAGATTTATATTTATAAAGGATATCGTAAATGGTTATGTAGGAAGTTGATTGAGTTAATGGAACAAGATCGGAGGCTACAAAAGTTCTAAAAAAATATGGACTTACAGGTGACTAATCCAGACTCACTTTGTAACACCCTCCATTTTACATTTTATTGCTAAATTTAAATAAAATATTTAGGAAAATACAAATATATTTTTCACAAAAATTTAAAATATAAAGTCAAGGGAAGGAGAGAATTATAAGTAGAGAAAATAAAAATCAAGAATTAATTAGAACGAGTTGGACTGAGGAGACCAGTCCAACAAGGGAAAAATTGTCCAACTCAATAAATCTATAAAGGCTTTAGGGTTACCATCTTTTCTCTCCACACAAGACTTCTTTCTTCTCATACTCTTTCTCTCCATCACTCCACCTAATCACCATTTTTCCTCACCAACCCTAAAGTTCAAAAGCTCCAGGATCCATCGATAATCTAGTTTCGGTAAGTCTTCCTCCATTGTTCTTGAAAATTTCTTATGGATTCCTTACCCTAGATTCCCAACTATAGTTTTTTCGTCTTTTGAGCTCCGATTTGAGCGAATGATAGCTCGTTGGAAAGCTTAACGTGCATACTACCCAATAGTAACCCTCTTTCACATTAATTTGTGGTTTAGGTGGCCAAAATCCTTGAAAAGAAAACCATCCCTCCAAAGTGACAAAAATTAGGGTTTTGTAACCGAA
Source organism: Breynia disticha f. nivosa (assembly GCA_948193385.1). Taxonomy (NCBI): domain Eukaryota; kingdom Viridiplantae; phylum Streptophyta; class Magnoliopsida; order Malpighiales; family Phyllanthaceae; genus Breynia; species Breynia disticha. The sequence continues at coordinate 851 of CANYCX010960081.1, read as the reverse complement.
CAATCTACGTGTTTTTGTTGTTTAGGTAATCATCTTTGTAGGTTATTACTATTGTTTTTAGAGTCAATTTCTTTGGGTATGGTGTTATGAGGAAGATAGAAGAAAGATTAAGAAACCAAGGTAGGGTTTTGTGAGAGAGAATATAGGTTAAAGATGCTTAGAGCATCGGGAAGTGTAAATATACCGTAACCGACCTAAACATATTTATACGAACAAATAATACATCAATAAGTGCATTAATGGAAGGTATAATAGTTAGGTGAGTACTTAAATGAGGTGTTTGTGTAGAGGCCCGGCCCACGAATGGGTCCCGCAACGCTCCTTAACATGTTCATGGGCCGGTCACCCCCAACCCATCTCCTATAGTCGGCCCAGCCCCATAATTCAGGGCCTGACAACTATAGGCGGGTTGTTGTCATGAGTGGGATTCGAACCCCTGCCGAACCACTCATAACCTTTTAACATCCTTAGATGCTACCAATTGAACCATGGCTCAATTGGTAGCAACTAAGGATGTTAAAAGGTTATCAGTGGTTCGGCAGGGGTTCGAATCCCACTCATGACAACAACCCGCCTATAGTTGTCAAGCCCTGAGTTATGGGGCTGGGCCGACTATAGGAGATGGGTTGGGGGTGACCGGCCCATGGGCTTGTTAAGGAGCGTTGCGGGAACCATTCGTGGGCCGGGCCTCTACATAAAATGTGAGTCCCGAATTTAAATATTATCTGCGTATAACTTCCCTCCTACAGACAATACTTAAACCCGGAAATCAATTTGAATAAAAGAAATTCATTTAATACAAACTCATCTCATATCACATATATATAAAATCATTTTACAAAATATCTCTA
>CANYCX010960054.1:0-20401 GCA_948193385.1 Breynia disticha f. nivosa | reverse complement strand
GAAATCAAGTATAGAGCTACTGAAGTCTAGGAAAACCCGACATCGGTATCTATTGTTTTAAACGTTAAATTTCATTAGCATGATATATCAATTGTCTAAAAACTCCACAATTATTCATGTTCGTTATTTTTCTGCATTCCTTTAATTGCACTAAATCGATTTAAATACACCGTTCCCTGTGAGATTCGATCCTGGAGGGTATACTTCCGTGGTAAAACTACACTGATCTAGTACGCTTGCTAGAACCCGGTCAATCCCGGCTCGAAACTATGAATGATTCGATATCTCAAATCACTTTTCTAATTGAAATCCACCTTTATCCTCACAAAATCTCTCTTTTCCCTCACTCTCTCGCTCTTCTTCTCTCTGAAATGATTTTGGTGATTCTGGAGGTTCTGAGGCAATCGGGAAGCATCCGATCTTATATTTTTTTGCTGGAAAAATTAAAGTACGTGTGGTGGGCATTAGATTATGCGTGGTAGTGCCCACCACGCGTCTATGGGCCTCCACCACGTGTACTTTTATGTCTCAGGTGTTTGTCCTTCGTTTCGGCTATTTTTCGGCACCCTTTTATCACCCTTTTGTCTCCCTTTCGTTTACTTGTTTCTAATCATTTATTTTCATTATTTTAATTGTAAAACTCTTTAATTTTACTAAACATATTATTTAAAGTATTAATCAAGTGATTCGGGATGAGGATGTTATAGTGAGTATAAAAACTCAGTAAGCGGATACCTCCTACATCACTTACCTCTCCATATAAAGTCTAATACACTCGTTCATTAAGTTACACGCAGAATCCCAATATGAGACTATCACCACATCTCATTCACTCGTACTCACGACTTAGTCGTTATTCTTTAAGCCAATCCCAAAAAACTAGCAATGAATAACGTAGGTTAACCCTTGGGTAACATACGTTAAGAAGCTGCAGCAAACATATATTAAGAATTCAATTTAAACCCCACACTTATACTTTTCCTTTACCAACCGACATCTCCCAAAACCTAACCGATACATTCAACCACACTCTCAACCTCCACACATACACATATTTCATTTCACATTTCATGTAAGAACGCTCCTTCATACCCTATTTTCTTTCTCATCTCACTATACTAAAACCACATCCTACTCGAACACCTTAACATAGTATATGCCCATTACGTTCTAATGCACATATGTAAAGCCATTCAAACACGACACCAACAATGCCATATCGATAATACTACGTTCTTACATATTTCCCTGACACTTTAGCATAACACATACTCATTCCCTCCTAATTCACACCTACACATAATTCATTTGAAACACAATGCCAACATCCACATACCAACATACCATCTTCTCAAACATGTTAACAACAAATTCCATTATTATGCACATAGATAGTTATCCACCTTCACTGTGTTAATCATACACTCAGCAGTCGTTCAAATACACAATCAACAACTAGCATGCAAGCATAACTCTCACACAATTAAAATTTCACTTTTACAAACCACAATTCACATACCACACATAAGCAAAATGCATTTGATATCCATTAATCATCCACATCATTAACACCAAAATGATAAATGCGTATACATCATGTTCATGGCATGCCCTTTCATTATTCTTTTCTCTATGTTATGCTCTCTCTCATAGAGGATCCTCTCTCTCTTTCCATTGGTTGTTCAACCGATGTCACTATGATTAGAATCACTCTCTCTTACATGACACCTTCATATTCCAGGTAAATGCACGTAGAATCACTCACTGTTGCATTACCCTTCTCTATCTGGGGCACATGTGATTAGAATCACTCACTCTCACATTGCCCTTTTCATTCTCGTTGATTAACAGGTATCACTGTGAATAGAATCGCTCACTCTCATATGACACCTTCCATTTCCATTAAATGCACTTAGAATGACTCATTCTCATATGCCACATGCATGTATGTCATGAATGCACATGTTTAAATCATACTTTTCCACATTCAACATTTTAAGGCAAGCAATGCATTCATTTCATGTATTTTAAAAGTCAATCCATCTCAAATCACTCATATCACTTGTCATATCATGCATCTCAAGGTATCATCTCAATCTCATCAACCAAAGTCACACATGCTCATTTAATCAACCATACCTACCAATTGCATCGCAATATCACATCACACATGGCGAACATCATACCATACATATTAAGACGTCATAATTAAATTCACAAATCAGCACAAGCATCTCTTAAATCACATCCCTAAGCATACACGGTTCATATTTCACGTTAAACTCATATAATTTACATATTTAATCCAACCTACTTAACCATGCAAAGATTATATATGGATAAGTAAGTGACAAGGTACACACTTACCTCCAATCTAGGTGAGCCCCTCCAGCGCTAGCTCGGGTGTGGAGCTCAAATTTAAAACTGTTATTTTCCAAATATTTTCCAATATCTTTCAAAAACAAGGATACATAAAAAAGAGTTAAAGAAAATTCAATAGCTTCCAATGAATTGATACAAAACATTTTTACCAAAATTAAAATCTTTTACAAATAATCCCTGTTTTCTAAACATGTGCTTGAATCCTCCTCGTGAATCCTGCCAAAACCTACAGAACATTAAAACAACCAAAAGGGTGAGTATATAAAATACTTAGTAAGTGATAAACAAAATGTTGTTAAAATGTTGTACAAAGGAATCCTGTCATCACGGGACGTGCTCGATGAACACAATGATGTGCTCATCTCTGATTTCCCAGTTGGCACAGATCGTGCCTCCTTTGAGCACGAGGTCGTGCTCGTTATATTTATCTAGATTCAATATCCAGCACGAGGACGTGCTTGTAAGCATGAGGGTGTGCTACCATTTTGTTCGATACTTTAAGTTTTGGTTCTTAATCATTTTCTAGCAAAAAAGTTTAAATCACAAACAGGAATAGTCAAAAGCTTTCATTTACCATATAAACAGTGTTTTTGTACTAAAAACCACCTTACATAATTGTTTGCCTCATTTGCATATCAAACATAAATAAGAACCAAAACATATCAAAGCCACATGTCGTATCACATACTCAACATCTCATAATCAATCAATCTAGCATTCATATATCACAAAGCAATGATCACACATGCTAATTATGAATACCAAATCCAATGCATATGAATGACTATGCAATCACATGCAAATGACCTGGGTTTCACTGTCTTTTCTCTTTTCTTTTCTTTTTCTTTTTTTTCTTTTTATTTTTCCCTCGGTCCCAGACTAGCATCGTACCAAGCATGACATCGAGCCCAACTTGAAATATCATCGGTCCCAGAATGGCATCGAGCTGTTGCCCAGAATCATCCTCAGACCCAACCTAGGATATCGATCTCAATCCTTGTCACACAAAATGATGCAACACTGTGAATGAACAACACACTCATATCTCATCTATATCAATCAAGTAAGCTCAAATAATAAACCACATGCTTAATCATGTATAAACAAGGCAATACATGCTTATCATCAACATATCATCAACCTTAAATCAATGTAAACACAAGAGTATACTTAGCACATCCTTAAGATAGAATAACCTCAATTCACAACCAATTCATGCTCAAAATGCTTATACAATCAAAGTCACATAAGAATCCATCAATTGTTCCTAAGAACAACACAATTAAAAGCATGAACAACATCATGTAATCAATTAAGCAACCATAGCCTATAATCATAATAATTTGTTCCCAAGAACATAATTTCACACAATTCACACATTTACAACTTGAACTTAATCCAATTGTTCATTTAACTGCATTTAGTAAGCATAAGAACACTTACCTAGACTATTTACGAAGTTGCGCAACACCGACGCCGACTTAAACTTAATCCAGTCGTCCTACAGATCCCTCTGTACGAAATTAATCACATGAACCACGTTAATGAACCTAACTTACATTGATTCTAAACATAGAATCATTAACTTCCTTTAAAACACTAAGTTCCCACTTCTTAGTAGTCTTTATCATAAATAATCCTTACTAACTTCCACTTAATCTTGTTTTAAGTATTCTAACCCTTAAATATGATGTTATTCAAATTTACAATCACCAATTTCATGTCTTAACCACTCAATTTCAGCTTCTACTTATTATACACAAAACCCCAAATCATTCTCAATTCCAAAACTTAATGAAAACTTGCAAAACAACTATAATTACTTACGTTGATGAGCTTGGTGAAGATTTTTGCAAGAAATTAAGTAGTTTTCCTTGCCTTATTGCCTCTCTTTAGCTAATTTAGGGTTTTAGTCGAAGGTTGGAAGAGTTTGGCTCTGTTTTGAAATGCTACGAAAGAAACAGTATCATTTTAAATATTAGCATGGTAGACATGACCTAGGCACATCTCGTGATTCAAGGAAGTGCTGACCATTTTCTGACTTTTCTTTTTATTTCGAAAAATCTGGAATTTCCTGGAAAATTTCTTGAGCACGGGGTCGTGCTGATGGCACAACGTCACACTCAACTTCTGTTTTGTGCATTTTCCTGATTTTTCATTGGATTCAATTCCGTTTCAATCTATTTTTCTTATATCTTTATTCTAACATATTCCAGGGCGTTACATTGGGCTCCTTCCCAAACTTTGGTTCCTACAATATTCGCTAAGACAAGACTCACATGCTAAGAGTTTTGAACAAATTTACATCATTGAAACCATAATTTCTTCTATTCCTCAATTTCCCCTTTCCTAACCGAAATCCTAATTCAGTTGGTTTCTCCTCTAAGATTATGTTTACCTGTTATGAAATTCATCCTAAACAACACTAATTTCCTCATTTACACCTCTAACTCCACAAAATCCCTAACTCTCCCGAAAACCGTAAAATCCTCAATCCTCCCCAAATCTCACGATTTTACATTTAATGTTTACACATATTGGAACTACCATAAAAAACCCATTTAAACCACACCATTTTCACTTCATTTGTAAGATTGATTTTTAAAACCCTTTATTTTTTAATAATTAAATCATTTTATAATAATATAATAATTAAATAAATACAGAGGAGAGAGAAAATATAAATACATGCATTTTAAAAAAACTCGGCCCAAATCAACATATCATAAAACATATCTTTGCGAAAGTTTTAGTTCAGTTTTGAAAACAAATTCACAACCAAATGCATGTATATACAAACATGTACAAGTATGTACAAGATCAAAATCTCAAAATATAAAATTCGGAGCCCAGACCAGTGAGACTAGTATCGCTCTAAATGCTGATCACCGTGAATCTCTGGGTCCACAGCAGCTACCTACGATCTGCACAATATCAAAAATAACCACACACACACGTGAGTACTTTCATACTCAATAAGTGCTTTTTATTACACTTACCAAAGTAGTTAATACATAAGTAATCGTTATTTATTACAATTTAAATACATTATGGAAAAGGATAAACATTCCTATTAATCTTTTCTCAATTATGTGCTTAATTCAATGTTTTATTGCTGTTCAGAAAATTCTCCAGAAGACACGGGTCCTGCCATGTCGAGCACGAGGTCGTGCTCATCATGATTTCAGAACCCCTCAAGCACAGAGCATATTGTCTAAATTGGTCTTAGCACGAGGGCGTGCTGAGCTTCTGTTTTTTGCAATTCAATTTCGATTTATGGCAATAAACACAACAAATATACATTTCATAGCTAGCACTTAACCTGGCCAATATTGTTACCATATCTACAGTAGATACACTTCATACTATCACATTAACAACCAACATATTTGCACACAACGTCATATCATACATGCCTTAACCATTCTACACACATGCTTCCATATAACCAACCCTCACATCATTAATAAAATCATCAATACAATAATAAACATCATAAAACAACTCATTCCATGGAATAATAATATATGAATGCAATATGAATGAAAGTGCAAATGCCAATGCAATCGCACACAATATGCCCCGGGGTAGTTCTTTCTTTTCTCTTTTTCTTTTCTTTTTCTTTTATTTTTATTTTTCCCTCGGTCCCTGACCGGCATCGAACCCAGTTCGGCATCGAGCCCAGCTCTAAATATCATCGTTTTTAGAGCAGTATTGAGATCTCACTTGAAATCATCCTCAGGCCCAACCTAAGATATCACAGTCATGTGTCACACAAAGAAATGAAACTCATGAATGTTTCAATGCATCCATAAGGCCAATCTCAACCAACTCAAATGCATGATCATGCATCAATATCAAATGGTAGCATCATCTCATCAAAGCAAGTAAACACATTCTTTCCATGTCACTCAAAGTTCATAAACACATAGCAAATATGAACATCAAAGCAAGATCAATATCATGTTATAATCATACAAAACTCTCAATCATGCTCATATATATAAAATCATCCAACAAAGATCAATCAAATTGCCAATGTTCATAAGAACATAACATGTAACCACTAATCACTCAATGGCACATATGAGTATATGCATAGTAAATCAATCTCCTATAATCAATCTAAGTTCAAGAACACATAGCCTTCAGGCTTAATAACACATATCACACAAAAACATTCAACATATCAATCAAGTCCATTTAAGACACGTTTTGCTACCATCTCAACATATTTGCATCATAATCAAGTATGAATTAACCATACAGATGTAAGACATACAATGGTAAGTGTAAACGACACTTATCTCACAAAAGTCGCGAAGTCGGCTACAGGCTCAACTTCGATCCAACGTCCTCAATTTGTTTCCTATATGAAATAATCATACAAGGTTGTTATTTACTTGTTTTCTTAACTTGTTTCATCCATAGAAACATCAATTACAGCCTTGCTAAACAAATCTCAAGTTCTCAGTGACTTGCCTAACCTCTAAAATCACCTACTTTTCACTCTAATCTCCTTTCAATCATACTAATTATCAACATAAGTTTAGTTAAATCAATTTCAACTACTTAACATCAATCAACCTCTTAAATCAATTCCTGCTCATATAAATTCAGAAAATCACAGCAACTATTAACTCTTATGTTCATGCAAAACCAACCTCAAATTCTTACCTTGAGGTGTTTAACTTGGATTTTTAGCAAGAATTTTTGTTTCTTCTTGCTCTTCTTCACTTCTATCAATTCCTAGGGTTTTCTTTCGTGTTTTCTCTCATTATCCTCTGCTAAAACAATGAAACAGTAATGAGTTAGTTATTCCGTTTAAAACAGCCCAGTCGACACGACCTCTGGCACGGGTCATGCTCCAAGTCGTGTCATACCTTTTTAACACAAGTTCCAATTAGATCATGCACGAGATCATGTTGATCCATTTCCAGAATGATGGGCACACCCATTAGCACAGTCGTGCTCGTGTTCGTGCTCATCTTCTATTTTCTGCACTTTTTTTATTTCTTTCCAATTTGATTATGTTTTTAATCTATTTTCCCAATAAATTAGTTCTATAAATTTCCAGGCCATTACATCATTTCTCATAAATTTTATCCTTGGGTTAGAGATTTTACCTTTCTCCAAGTTTTCCTAAAACCCTGGAAATTTGTCTAGCTTGTTTGATCAACATATGATTATGGAAATCTATGTGTGAGTGGGAAGGATTAAAGTTTGAAAAGTCTTTGGAAGGTCTCTTGGGGCATGTGAAAGTGTTTAGTGTGGTTTGTGTCTCGTTTGACGCTATTTTGTGTCTTTTAATGACGTGTCCAGCCCCCAATAACATAGGTTCTGAAGAAACTAACGTACGTTAGTCAACTTACGTTATTCTGGGATTCTGTCCAGAATAACGTATGTTAATCTAGTGGTTTACATACGTTACTCAATCCCAGCCCAGAATAACTTGCATTAATCTAGTGGTTAACGTACGCTACTCAGTCCCAGGCTGTTGTATTCTTTGTTTTTAACCCCCCTCTCATTTTACCTCGATCCCCTTATGATTCCTAACTCTACTAATATTGTTTGGACTTAATTTCCACCTTTTTTGGAAGTTAAATTCGAGGGCGTTACAACTCTCCCTTCCTTATAAAAATTTCATCCTTAAAATTTGCAAGCGCCTATGGTTTAACATCTTCTCCAGATTAAGAGCTAAGCCTAAAACACTTGATCTCTTATTCTCAATGTAATGCTTCTCCAGCTCATCCTTTGCAACCCTTTAGTCTTAGCTTTACCTTTTGAAACTTTTTAGCACGATCCTTTTCTTAGGGAACACTATTTTCTTCTCCCCTTTATCACTGCCTCTCTTCTCTCTATAGCCTTCATCCTATAATACTTTAGGTGTTTTAGCTCTTTCCCTTCCAACATCACTCGAGTCTTCACTCTCACAATTTGCTTTCTTTCTTCTTCGTAGTCCTCCTCGTCTCCTATACTCTCTCTTTCACTGGACAACCTCGACTTTCTAAATTGTTCTCAAAAGATTCGTCAGTGTTACAACTTTTCATCCTTTTATCGCTATCGCTAACATTTGTATGTCCTTTCACTAGCAACTTATCAGAGTCAAACTCTGAAGTTTGTGCAGTTCTTGCACCACCATTTCTAGCAACATCACCGCCACCATCGTTGTCATCGTCATTGATAATTATACAATCACTTGTTTCCAAAATAGTTTATATCATCCTGCCCCAATAAGCACCACCACCATTCCTATCTTCTTCTATCAAGTTGTATCTGGCTGCATACTACAATCATCATTCTCAAAATCTTCATCGATATCATCACAAATATTAAAATTATTGTCCTCATCGGTAATATTCACATCATTTTCCCTCAGGTTTGATTCTGGCAGCACATTATGATTATTATTCTCAGAAGTTCCACCAATATTTTATAATTGTCGTCAGCAACAATACCATCATCATAACAACTTGCATTTATCTCTTCTTGTCCCTTCACTACCCTAAAACGGACTTTTTAGGAACAACTCTTTAAGTGCTATCACAATAACAACTGGTGATGTAACATTCCCATCCTAAAACCCTAAGTTAAGTAAAATAAGTAAAACGATTAACATGATTAGGAAGTGATTAGCCAGTTTAACAAAGATAAGATATAAAACATAAGTTAAATGGTAATATTAGACAAGTTAAGAGTCATATGGTTGAGGTTACAAAGAAATGAAGTTTTGGAGTCAAATCGACGAGAAAACGGAGTCAAATCGATGAGAAAACAGAGTCACAACACGGTGGGTGTGCTGACAACACGAGGGGCGTGCTCCTGGGAAAGTATATGAGCACGATCATGGTAAAAAAATGAGCTGGAAAATGAGTTTTGATGTTAGTACGGCCTTGTTGGTGTCAGCACGGGGCATTCTGAGCTGCAGAACATGCAAAAACGTTGGAAATTGAAGCAAAATGTGGAGAAATAGGATTGCCATGGATCGTGCCATAGTCAACACAGTCGTGCTTAGTCTCAGACACCTATTTAAGCCATTTTGAATAGAAAATGGACAGAAAACACAACCAAATTCAAGAGAAACAGAGAGCAGAGTAGTGAGAGACTGGAGAATGAGAGAGATTATGAATGTGAGCTAGGAATTAAGTGTAAGATATCAAATTGATCGTAGATTTGAGCCGGGATTCAACTGGTAAAGTTGAGACGGGAAATTCTCCGAGATAAAGGTAATAATTTACAAAGTTTATATAAAGAGTTATTGTGAATTAAGTCTATAAGTTAGGAATTTGCTAATAATTGATGAGATAGGAGTTAGTAGGATTGAATTAGGAAAATACATATATTGTTATATTGAGTTTATAGTGAATTTTGTATATGAATATATAAGACGACAGGTTAGACGGGTAGGACAGGAGTGGAACCAAAGGAGTTCTAAAAATAATAGATATCCAGGTGCGTAATCTAACTCACTATTTAAATAAGTAAAATATGATTATAAATTGCGAATATGATTGAATTGTGAATTGCGAATGGTTATAAATTGCAAATATGATTGGATTGAGAATGATTGAAAATTAATAAATATGAATATGAATGAAATGATGATATATGAATACAAACGAGAAATGCAAATGAATTGTTACAAATGGAATTGGATATATGGTTGAAATGAAATAGGTACACAATATGCAAAATGAAATACGAACAAGTACGTGAACATTGTTTATTGTATGTATATGATATGATGATATGGTATTGGTGAGGTGATGGAAAGGTGAATTATGATCGATCATACGAAGACGGAAGTAAGGAGACAGAAGTTAGGTCCACATGATAAGGAGGTGGAAAAATGTTTTCAAAACAAAAGTAGGGAGACAAAAGTTAAATACTTATTATGAACGTGAACGTGCAAATACAAGAGATATGATTTTAAAAGGTATCAATTGAAACGAGAAATGATTCATTTAATGCATAGAACTTATACAGGCTATACGAATTGATTGATCTTGAATTTATGTTGGTTATACGAATTGGTTGATATACGAATTGGTTAATATAATTGGTAATAATTAAATGATTACTCACTGAGCCCACAACTCATGCAACTGCAATTTTTGCTTGAGGATCAGGTAGCGAGTTAAGATGGTCTCGAGCCAATTATAGGAGTGTCGGCTGCTACTACTGCACTTTCTCTCTCTTCACCAGACACAGTAGGGCTGAGCGCGGATCTTGGAGATTTTCGAACTGAACCGAATAGGTCCAAACCAAAAAGAGAACTGTTAACTTTGACTTTTCCCGTACCGAACAATTCCAAAAATTTTATATGAGACGGTTCTAAAGATTAGAGAATAACCGTACAGAAAACCGTGCCAAACCGTACCGAACTGTACCGAACCGTTCCGAATTGAAGAGCCAAAAATAAATTGTATATGTATTTAATTTTTAAATAAACAAAATAATTATACAATATTTTTAATTAAATTTTATATCTATAACAATATATGAATGCACTTAATTTTATTTTAAATAAAAAATTATTCATTCAATTTTAAATTAAATTCAAAATATATTTATTTTTAATTATTTATTATTTTGAATAACTACTTATAACTACTTATAGAAAAGTGATAAGTTGATGATAATTAATATTTGAACTACAATTTTTTAAAACAAGATATAGATAAATGTACATTATACATAAGTATCATAATTTAATCTCTTAAACATATTTCAATCCTATAATATTTTATTATTTAATTAATTATTTCGGTTTGCTTATTAAATCAAAAAGTGTCTTGTGGATAATTAGAAAGTTGAGTATTGAGATTAAATATCATGTGATTGTATTCATTTAGATGCATGAAAATATCTGTGTGATAAAGTCATGCACAAATGAATTTATGAACTGCATCACCAGCAATATAGTACGAGATTTTGAAGTGTAACCATCCTTTAATTTGTTTAAATAAATATATTAACGTGACATTAATTTCATGCTTACCTCATGTTAATTTACGAATATTAGCACTCAATCAAGTGTTTGTTAATGTAAAAACTTTGGTAATTAGATGAATCGACTTTACCGAGAGTCGAGTCCGAATATATCAAAGAGATAATATAGTTTCTAAAATAGAAAAAGTTTTAAAGTATTTATACTTAGACATATTAAATCAACTTCAATTAAGGATTATATAGTTAATTAAGTTTAGGATGTTTCAGCTGACTCCTCATAATGATAATCAATCTTCAAAACTTCCAAATGCTCTTGATTAAATAGATCGATATCACCCCCTTCTAGTATCACCACTGTTCCCACAACCATTATTAGATCCTAAAACCTTCTTTGCTCTTTTTTCTCCTAGAAGGGTTCCCTTTTCAACCCTTCTAGGGTTCATTGATTCGATCTATTTACGTACACTTTTTTTCCACTCTCCCCTCATTGAGCTCATGATAACATGTCATAGAGACTCAGCTTCATCCCTCTTAGTCCTTCTTGCCCCAGACCTTCAACGTGAATCATCCTCTAAATAAGGTTTCGACCAGGTAAATATTGCTAAGGAAGGTATCTAGAAGGGGTGAAAAGTTATCTTGGGTAAATGGTCCTCTGGCCAGCGTTTATTCCTTGGTAATATAGTAGGAAAGTTGGTATCTTTTGCATAACCATGTTGGTTGACGTATCACATCCTTAATTATCATCGGTTGTACTCGCAGTCCTTTGAAATGCGAATATGGACTCCACTCGATAAGTCGCTGATTTCTCACCCTCTCGTGTATATAGTAATCCAACGCTATGGGCGCTCATTCATACTCTAGCCCTTTTATCTTCTACCTGACCTAATCCTTTAAGAAAACCTCTGAGCATTTCTACCACGTTTGAATTATAACTCTCTATTCCCCACTCGATTTCTTGCATACTTCATCATTGAATCATCGATCTCCCATATAAAGCGACACTTCTAACATAAAACAACTTTGCAAGTTTATTGCATACTTCATCATTGAATAATCGATCTCCAATATAAAGCGACACTTCTAACATAAAACAACTTTGCAAGTTCAACTCAATCAACCCTATACATTACACCTAATCATCCAGTGTACTCCTCTCCATGCATGCCTTATCCATTATTCCCTTTTCCTGCCTGCGTTCTATGGCACTCACCCATGGTCCAACTTCTTCTTTAGCACTCTCTAAAATTTTGAATTTTGATCAACTCCCTATCATCCCATGATCACTTACTAGTTTACCTTCTTCCTCGGTGTGATCAAGATTCATATCCATCAGGTGTTTGACCATGATTAAACACTCCCTTGGAAAACAGCGAGGTTACATCCTAAATTCCTGGCTCCAAGGGTTCCATTGGGGCAGGTGCATAAAATCTCCTTTATTTTTAAAACTCGATTAAAATGTAAGGGTTAAAAAAAGCATATGCAATCAAAACAATGCGTCCATTCCCGTGGGATCTAATCCTCGTTCTGATACCACTAAATGTGACACTAAAATTTATTTTTCATTAAATTATGAAGTATTAAAACCATAAAAATTTTCCATAATTATAAACATTTGGTGATTAATATAAAAACCTTAGCTTGCACATATACGAGGATATAAAATTGTATAATCATAACAAAAGGTTAAAGTGAAAACATTTACAACCACAATGGAGTTTTACAAAGCTATGAAATTATTTTTAATGAAAACCTCTGTCGTCGCACCCTCATCCCAAGTGTGGAATCCTCGGCTAACCTGCTAAAACACAACAGCCACAACACAATAGTTGAGTATAAAAACTCAGTAAGCGGATATCACCTACATCACTTACCTGTCCATATAAAGTCTAATACACTCGTTCATTAAGTTTCACACACAATTCCATTATGAGATTATCACCACATCTTATTCACTCTAACTCACGACTCAGTCGTTCAAGGCTATTATCTTACTTCATTCGTTACATCAGATGATTGCATTACATATTGTGCATGTTGATCAATCAGTCTTAGTTTTATTAGTGTTTCCTCTCCCGATGCTTAGATTCTTAACTACCTCCGTTGGCATCGTACATTCATCTATAATCGTATCTAGTTAGTTAGGTGTAAGTCCTTTACTCACGGGGTACCTTACTCGCTCTTCTTAAATCCTAAGATACATTATTTAAGATGTTTGATCCGAGGTTTCTGTAGTGTTATTTAGTTCACAAATGATTATTTTTAAGTCCCTAACGCAGCACGGATCATGCACTAACTCCAAGACATTTTAGTGTAAGGTTTTCTAAGTCCCGCTCTTCGCCTAAAGCCGTAACTTCGCTCTTCGATCCGTCGCTATCGCGAGAACATCCCTCTAGGAACAATAACGTACGTTAGTAATAGTTAATATATGCTATTCTTGCAGCCAATCCTAGAAAACCGGCAATGAATAACGTAGGTGATTACGTACATTAAGCAATTGTAGCAAACATATAATAAGAATTCAATTCACAGCCCACACTTAGACTTTTTCCTCTACCAACCAACATCTCCCAAAACCTAACCAATACATTCAACCACACTCTCAACCTCCACACATACACATATTTCATTTCACATTTCATGCAACAACACTCCCTCATACCCTATTTGCTTTCTCATCTCATTATACTAACTAAAAGTACATCCTACCCTAACACATTAACGTAGTATATGCCCATTACCTTCTAATGCACTCACACATGTAAAGCCATTCAAACATGACACCAACAACCCCATATCAACAATACTATATTCTTACACATTTCCCTAACACTTTAGCATAGCACATACACATTTCCTCCTAATTCACAGCTACATATAATTCATTTAAAACACAATGCCAATATCCACATACCAACATACCATCTTCTCTCACATATTAACAAAAATTCCATTATTATGCACATAGATAGTTATCCACCTTCACTGAGCTAATTATACACTAAACAGTCGTTCAAACACAATATCAATAACTAGCATGCAAGCGTAACTCCTACACAATTAACATTTCACTTTTGCAAACCACAATTCACATACCACCACATAAACAAAATGCATTTGATATCCACTCATCATCCACATCGTTAACACCCATATGTTAAATGTGTATGCATCATGTTCATGGCATGCCCTTTCATTATTCTTTTCTTTATGTCATGCTTTCTCTCAAAGAGGATCCTCTCTCTCTTTCTCTTTGTTATTCAATATTGTGATTAGAATCACTCACTCTCACATGACACCTTCAAATTCCAGGTAAATGCGCTTAGAATCACTTACTCTCGCATAACCCTTCTCTATCTGGGGCACATGTGATTAGAATCACTCCTCTCACATTGCCCTTTTCATTCTCGTTGATCAACTAGTGTCACTGTGATTAGAATCGCTCACTTTCACTTGACACCTTCCATTTCCAGTAAATGCGCTTAGAATCACTCACTCTTGCATTACCAATCTATATCCAGACCACATGTGATTAGAATCACTCACTCTCACATTGCTCCTTTCTCATTTTTCTGTTCAAACGGGTGCCAATGTGCTTAGAATCACTCACTTTCACACGACAACCTCCAGCCATGACACATTTTCTTAGAATCACTCACTCTCACATGGCCATTATCACGTAGGTTGATCAACAGAGTGTCAATGTGCTTAGAAATAGTCAGTCTCACATGACACTCTCTTATCTATGGTAATGCACTTAGAAATACTCAGTCTCACATTACCATTTCATATTGTTTGCTTAACAAAGTGGTAATGCGCTTAGAAATACTCAGTCTCACATTGCTAGTGTTGTTCAACTAAGGGTCAGCCACACATTTATCATTGTTTGCTCAATCAATATCATGTGGACTTTTAATTTTATGTCTCTATCTCAACTCTACAATGCATGTATGCCATATGCATGTATGTCATGAATGCACATGTTTAAATCATACTTTTCCACAATTTCATTCAACATTTCAAGGCAAGCAATGTATTCATTCCATGTAATTTAACAGTCAATCAATCTCAAATCACTCATATCATTTATCATACCATACATCTTAAGGTATCATCTCAATCTCATCAACCAAACTCATAACCAAAGTCACACATGCTCATTTAACAACCATACCTCCTAATTGCATTGTAATATCACATCACACATTGCGAACATCATACCATACACATCAAGACATTATAATTAAATTCACAATTCAAAACAAGCATCTCATAAATCAAATCCCTAAGCATACTCAATTTACATGTCACGTCAAACTCGTATAATTTACGTATGTACGCTAACCTATTTAACCATGCAAAGACTAGATATGGATAAGTAAGAGATGAGGCACACACTTACCTCCAATCTAGGTGAGCCCCTCCGGCAGTAGCTCTGGCTCCTTCACAAACTTTAGTTCCTACAATATTCGTTAAGACAACACTCACAAGTTAAGAGTTTTGAACAAATTTACATCATTCAAACCCTAATTTCTTTTATCCCTCAATTTTCCCCTTTTCTAACCTTAATCCTAATTCAGTTGGTTTTTCCTCTACAATTCCATTTACCCATTATGAAATTCATCCTAAACAACACTAATTTCCTCATTTACACCTCTAACTATACAAAATCCCTACCTCTCCCCAAAACCCTAAAATCCTCAATCCACCCCAAATCTCACAATATTACGTTTAATGTTTACACATATAGGAACTACCATAAAAACCCATTTAAACGACACCAATTTCACTTCATTTCTCACAAATGTTATCCTAGGGTTAGAGATTTAATTATGAATTTTTTTGCCTCAAGCTATCGTCAAGCAATCAACAATGGTAAAAAAAATTCATAATTAAATCTCAGTCAACAAACATCTCAACACTAAAATTAAAATCCAACCTCTGGTTCAACAATCAATAGTTCATCTCAACCTAAGTGTCTAAAAGAGTTTAGTTCATAATTGGAAATAAAATCACAGAGGAGATAATGAAGAAACCGTCAACTGCAGAAGAATCCGTTAAGATCTTCATGTAGTTTGCACGTTTAGTCCGTAATTTACGCTGCACTCCAATCTGATCATGTTTCTTGCTATTGGTTTCCTTAGAAATCGGGTTCTCTCAAGAATGATGGTGGAATGAAGAGAGAATGGTAGGGAGAGAAGTTTTGTGGCTAGAATGAAAGTTTTCTCTCTAAACCCTTCTTTTCCTCATGTGAACATACCAAAAAATTGCACATATGGCCAATCACGCTGACGTGAACAGTGATCGTGCACTTATACGTTTCGTCCGTGTAATACTCTAGCTGTTCGTGTAATATTTCTGGAAGGGTACACGGGCACAAAGACATCCATGTATTTTTTTCTTTGCGTTTGTGTAATACATGGTCTGACTGTGTTTAATTCCAGCGTCGTCCGATCTCGTCCGTTTCTGCTATTTTTCATCCAAAAGTTACACGAAGTCGTTTCATGACCTAAGAAAGAGATAAATAGACTATTTTCTATGATAAATGCTCATATTATGCATCAAAATCATAACATTTACGTACTAAAATATATACATTGGAGCGTTTATCAAAAAATCCCGCACTTGAGTCAACAAAAATAGAATAAAAGCAGGAATCACATTGACCAACCAAATATTTTAGCATTAACATTGAGCATATTCTAATTCAAAATAAATTTGTCAAACTCTACAAGAAACATGCAACATACAATTATCATCTCAATTTATCAAACTAACACTTCAAACCATCATACACAAGCTAAAAACCAATATAGCAAAATAAATCTAACCAATTGCTAAATCTATCTTGAATTAGTTATTAAATTTCATTTAATTCATTAAATTTTAGCATTTACATTACCAATTACTGCATACTTCAGACAATATATTGAAAGTTTGACTACTAAGTTCATTCCACATTTATAAACTTGCGCATTCATTTCATTTATTGATTTCATTCATTCATTTCATCTCATTTATGCATATGTTTGTTTAGGAATACTCATGTCATAGATAGCAAAGTAATTATCGCACTCATGTATCAGACCAAAATATATATATGTCCTACGTTTGAGCTTTGAATGGTTCCATAAGGAAGATTAGCTCTAGATTCATTTAAAACTGCTACATTCACAAAGGAGAACATTCCCGACCTTGCTTAAGCCAAAAGAGATCCATACCATCTTACTTGAGCTCTTGGGATTAAAATTTTTTGTGCTGCGACTAACATTAACAACAATATATAATCAATTACAGTAACATGTTTAAACCTTACTGAATAAACTTTTGGATTTGGACAAACCTATTCACCTATATTAACCTATAGCTCACATACTCTAATTATTCATGCTAATCTAATTCATTAAACAACAACTGCATATATTATGTCTTAAGAAAAATTCAACAAACTTACTCAAAAATCAAAAAAATTGCCCCACGATTAATGCATTAATAAATGGTCAATAAAATGCGACCCCTACCCCACTCTTAAACCATGCATAGGGGTCGCATTCACACAATTTTAAAAAATGACTGAACTAAATCAAAAGAAAATATAGAAAATCAAAGCATAAATTTAAAACGTTGGGTTGCCTCCCAACAAGCGCTTCTTTTACGTCTTTAACTAGACGTAGTCACTTACCGATTATCTTACCTCACACTTTCAATGTTTAGTACCTCTCTTGGAAGTTTGTCAATATCCTCACCAATGTAAAGCTTCAAACGACTGTCATTTACTTTGAACATTCCCTTTTTGGGGATGTGTCACCTCGACAATACCATTAGGAAAAACCTGTGTTACACTAAATGGTCTGGACCAATGAGACTTGAATTTACCTGGCAAAATATGCATCCTTGAGTTATGCAAGAATAGACTATCCCCTCCTTAAATTCCCAATGCGACCTAATTCTCGCATCATGGTATTGCTTTACTCGCTCCTTATAAATTCGCGTATTCTCGTATGTCATAGTGCACCATTCATCGAGCTCATTAACCTGAAATTTTCTGTGTTCACATGCTAGCTCAAATCAAGGTTAACAGGACGATGACACACTTTACCATAAACCAACATATACGGTGTAGTGCCTATAGGTTTCCTGAAGTCATTTCTAAAAGTCCACACGCATCATCTAATTTTCTAAACCAATCCTTTCTATTCACTGACACAATTTTTTTAATATCCGCTTAATTTTTCGATTCGAGACCTCTACTTGTCCACTTGTTTGAAGATAATAAGTTGTGGCTAACTTATGTACGACTGCATATTTGCTAAGAGTTTTGTCAAATTGAGCATTACAAAAACGAGGTCCTCTATCACTAATAATAGCTTTGGGAACTCCAAACCGGCTAAATAATTTTCTCAAAAATTGCACAACTACTCTATCATTATTAGTCAATAAAGTTTGTGCCTCTACCCATTTATACACATAATCCACAGCCACAAGTATGTATTTATTTCCAAACGAAGTAGGAAATGACCACATAAAATCAATACCCCAAACATCAAATGCCTCACAAATCAAAATAAATTTATGAGGCATTTCATTAAGAGAGGAATTATTACCCGTTTGTTGACAACAGTCACAACTTTTACAAACCTCTAAGAGTCTTGAAAAATGGATGGCCAGTAAAAACCAGATTTGAGTACTTTTTGTGCAGTCCGATTAGCTTGATAATGTCCTCCAATTGGTCTTATATGGCAGTGTAAAAGAATTTGTCATCCTTCATGATGTGACATACACCGGCGTATTACCTCATCTACACAAATTTTAAAAACAAATGGTTCCTCCAAAAAATAGTACTTAACATCCAAGAAGAATTTTCTTCTTTGGTGGTTACATATAATCCTTGGGGAGTAAACGTGCAGCAAGATAATTAGCAACATCAGAAAGCATAGTGTGTCATTTTTACTTAATTACACAATTTTATTAAGTTGCTTTTTGAGAAATTTATCATCCATTTCTTCATCATTAAATCTCAGTCAACAAACATCTCAACACTAAAACTAAAATCCAATGTCTGGTTCAACAATTAATAGTTCATCTTAACTTAAGTGTCTAGACGAGTTTAGTTCATAATTAGAAAGAAAATCACAGAGGAAATAACAAAGAAACAGTCAACGACAGAAGAATCCAATAAGATCTCACTGTACCTGGCCTATCTACTCCTTAATCTACGTTGCGCTTTGATCCAATTGTGTTCCTGGCTCTTGGTTTCCTTAGATATCGGGCTTTTCTCTCAAGAATGTTGGTGCAATGAAGAGAGAATAGTAGGAAGAGAAGTTGTATGGCTAGAATGAATGTTTTCTCTTTAAACCCTTCTTTTCCTCTTTTCCTTGCGTGAACATACCAAAAAATTCACAACTCTAGCCAATTACACAGACATGAACAGTGACTGTGTTCTTATACATTCTATCCATGTAATACTATAGTTGTCTGTGTAATATTTCTGGAAGGGTACACGGGCGCGATGACGCCAATGTACTTTTTTGCTTTGCGTCTGTGTAATACACGACCTGACCATGTACTATTCCAACATTGCCCGATCTCATCCGTTTTCGTTATTTTTCATCCAAAAGTTGCACAAATTCTTTTCCTAATCTGTGAAATGTCAAACAAGAGATAAATAGATTGTTTTCTATAATAAACACTCAGATTACACATCAAATTCATAACATTTACATACTAAAATATATACGTTAGAGCGTTTATCAGTATCCCAACAAAAGTACAAGATAACCTTCCCAAAATTCTTAAAATAAGGAAAACATAAAATTATACGTCAATCCGCCTCATGTTATTAAGAAATAGTTTAGAAAAAATTTTGGAATATATTTGAGTATTATCTTTAACCTTTCCTAACTTAGTTTGGAAAACATTTTATAACAATCTTGATTCTTAACTATTTGTTTTAACAAACACCCTCTAAGAAAAAAGATACAAAAGGCGTCATTATACGCATTCAAAAATAAATCGATGCCAGCTGAAGGCACAAGCCTAGGGTCTCGCCAAGTTGAGGGCCCTCTCGAGA
>CANYCX010960006.1:0-11341 GCA_948193385.1 Breynia disticha f. nivosa | reverse complement strand
TTCATGTTGTTTTGTTTGCTTGAATTTTGTTGAACTATTTGTTGTACTTATGAGATTTCTACTGTTGTTTATGAAGTAAGGTGTATATTGTTTAGTCTATTTTGTTTAGATTCGGTTAAATAACCAATTGTTATTTTATTCGTTTGAACTTTATTGAACTGTTTTTTATATTTTTTGGAGATTTTGTATTGTTCTGAAGTAATATGTGTATTCTTTGATCTGTTTTGTTCAGATTCAATCCAAATATCAATGTTGAAATTCTGATCAAATTTTTACTTATTTGATCAAATTTATACTTTTTTGAACTAATTTGTGCATACTTTGAACATTTTCAACTGTCTCCAATCTTTGTTTCTTTTTTGTCTAGCTATCAAATTTATTTTTTTTCGAACATTATGCAAGATGTTGAATATGCCAGTGAAAGCACTATTTTTGACACATTATGCAGGATGCGATGTTGAATATAATTGATCTAAATTGGATATAATTGATCTAATTTGAACATTTCTTAAAAGAACATGTCCATAAATGAGATTTTTTTAAGACAAATAAATATTATTGATCATATTATTAACAATTGACTAATACGGACTAAATTGCACGATTTTTAATAAATGATATAAAAACAAATTGAGATGAATAAAAATAAAAAATCACATTAACTATTTCAAACTCATTAACTTATTTGAACTTTTTTTGACTTAATGAGAGAAATGAGAGAATAGATTCTTTTTTTGACTTCCCATTTTGTCCTTAATAATAAATCTGGACATTAAGCAAATAACATTATAAAAAGTGGGCATTTTTAAAATATGTTTGAGATAAGTGCATTTTTGCAAAATTCAAACTATAATATTGTAAACGTGTTATAAACTCCAATTATTTCTGGGCTTTAAAACAGTCCACCACATCTCCAAAACTGTACTCCAAACATGACAGTGTGGAAGAGGACAAGTACCAAATTCATGAGAATCACACAAATTAAAGTCATTTATGTTTATTTTATTTTTTATAATTCATAGAATTAATTAGTTCTCAAATCCTTTAAATATTTATCAGTATTTGATGGCAGGCGTATTTTGAACGCAACGATAGCGGCTTATTCAAGACCTGCCACTCTCACAAACGCCGACGACGAGTCGTTGGAACAAGGCACGGCGAACGAGGAAAGATGACGACAATCCACTGATCCAAACCTTATCCAATCACCATCTTTGTCTCTATTTGCATGACTTTCTGAGCTCAATAAAGTTACTATTTCATGTCGGCCATTTTGTAAGGCTATAATTTCACTCCAAAATAACCCTTTTTTCATATAAAAAATCACACCTTTTTATTGAATCAAATTATGGGTATGCTTCAAGCTTCATAATGGGAGATAAAAATCTCTACTTTGTTAAAAAATCTGCAGAATTAATTAATGTTGTTAATGTCTATATGGTCTAAGTTATTGCCACTTGTTTATTTAATGAACTCCATTAATTATTTTTTAATTCTACGTCACGAAGACGGCTAATTTTCCGGAGATCGCATGCTGCCCTCTCTACCCAATTAATTCTACTGTGTTTACTTCTTCGTTCTACCTTAAAACTGAAAAAATTGACTAGTTTCATTCAGTTTATGGCAAACTTTGAAAGTCAGTTGGCACTGTCAAACTAACAACGAGGGTACAAAGTGACAAAAAGGAAAAATACAAAACGAAAAACAGTAAAAAAAAGCAGCAGTAGACACGTACACTAAAAGCAATTATACTTTTTTCTTCAACTATTATTAAATTATAACCCCGAAATTTGTGGTGTTAGTAGAACATTAAATTTTGTTTCTTTCTGAGAGTGTGCAGTGTTTTAATGATGTTTGCTTAGTCAGATTAGAACTGATAAAGTTGAGAAACATCAAATACAAAATGGCCAAAACCCAAATATATGTTTTTACCGTTTAGTTCTCTATATTTTCTTGCTAAAAAATACATCAAAGTTAAGCTTTTTAAGGGCTTCCTATATTTCCATATGGTGGGTCATTAAAGAGGAGAAAAGTGATTTGTATTTTGTTATATATATAAACTGATCTGTGGGGGATCGCTGAGGCGTGCTGTGCACCTAATAAAAAAAGCTTCTTGTCTAAAATTTCTGAACTTTTGTGTGAAAAAGTCGAAAAAGCTCAATCTTGGTGTCTCAAGGTTTTGTGGTAGGTGGTCAAGTACAACTTGGATAAATTTCGAGGCTTTGGGAGAGATTGGTATTGATTTATTGTTTTTGAGTGAAAGAAGTGAGATGGGTTCTCGGGGAAGACTTGCAGGGAGAGCTTTGAACACTAATGATCCAATCATGGTTAAGGTATTTCGTTTATGAGTTTTGAGGTTATGTTTTGTTGGTTCTAATTTCCATGAATATAGATAGAATCATGTATTGAACAGATATATGCAGGTAGTTGTTTGTTTGGTGAAAAGAGATTGAAATGTTTTTATGTCTGTATGGAAGTTAGTGTTTTGATGTTGTAACCAAGAAACAGGATGCTTTTGAAGGAGCGACGATATTTCTATTGCTCATAACTGGACTTTAAAGTGTGCGTGTATTATATATTATTGGCTTTGGCAGAAAAGTGTTTATTGTGGGTATCTGTGTTATTGGTAATGTTACAAAGAGAGGTGAATTTAATAATGAATTTTGAAGTGTTTGATTGGAAAGGGAACCATACAGGGTGTAAAATTTGATGCTGGTTTTGTTTTGCAGGTACAGGAAGTAATCCGCGGAACGAAAGGTGTCATGTCGCTTGCCCAGGTTTCTTTTTCCTTTTCCCTATAAGATGAACATAATATTTTATGTTCCATTAAAGATATTGATAAATGAAATCTATTTGGTCTGTGTTTTGGTTTCCAATGCAAAATGTGTCCAACACTTCAGTCATTATGATCAGCCAATTGAGTTTTGTGTTACTTATGACAATTTTTAGGGAGTAGTTTATTGGCAGCCACCCAAACAAGCATTGAATAAAGTGAAGGAACTGGTTTGGGAGCCACAAATTAGTCGGTATGGTGCTGATGCAGGTATTCCTGCACTCAGGGAAGCAATCACTGAAAAGGTATGTTGAAGAGCTATTTGTTTATGTTCCGATTTGGAAAGTTGAATCTTTGTAAGCGATGATTCTTCTTCGTGTGTGAAGATTTTGAAATTTGCTGAAGTAGCAATGTATTTTCCAGTTCTTGAGATAATTTTAGCTTTCCAGTTTGTTTTGTTTGATACTTGGAGTTGCACATTGTTTAGATGTTCTCTGTTACTTTTCGTGCAGCTG
Source organism: Breynia disticha f. nivosa (assembly GCA_948193385.1). Lineage (NCBI taxonomy): Eukaryota > Viridiplantae > Streptophyta > Magnoliopsida > Malpighiales > Phyllanthaceae > Breynia > Breynia disticha. Next base: position 8,053 of record CANYCX010960006.1, on the reverse strand, counting down.
AGGATAGAAAATAAGCTGACAAAATCTTCTGTTATGGTTACTGCTGGTGCAAATCAGGTAACTATTTTTTTTTCTAAACTAGTACTTTGGTTTATATACCAAAGTTGAATGTGACAATATCTTGAAATGTGTTTTTGAAGTTGTTAAGAAATCATCAACAATTATAATGCCGCACTGTTCCAGTTATTCACCAAGAATCTAATATGATTGACTTTGTTCAATTGCAGGCATTTGTGAATCTCGTTCTTGCGTTGTGTGATACTGAAGATTCTGTAGTTATGTTTGCTCCATACTATTTCAATTCATACATGTCGTTCCAGATGACAGGCGTCACTAAGATACTGGTCGGTCCTGGTGACCCTAAGACTCTTTATCCAGATGCAGGTTGGTGGTCATTGTTACAATTTCAATTTCATATTTGTAGTCGTACTTGATCATCATGGAGAGTGCAGATAGGCTTTTATTGTTGAGGATGATATTCTTCTCAAAGATTGGTTGTAATAATGTCAGATTCTCATTTCCAATTAAGATTTCAAAACTCGTAATGTTGGGCTGATAGCTTTGGATCATTCATCAAAACAACGAAAACATTACTAATTTTCTTGTGATTAACATAACTAATTTCATTGTGATTACTATGTTGCTATTATCAAAAGACACATTCTGCTTGAACAAAAATATAGTGTCGTAGTAGACGATAGTATCTTCAGTGCAGAGGTTCTAATATGTTTCTTTACAACTTATGTTTTCTTCTTGCTTCGTGCTGCCTTTTTAACTCGTTTATCAGGATTGATTTCGACTTTCAGACTGGCTAGAAAAGACATTATCGGAAACCAACCCAGTTCCGAAAGTCGTCAATGTTGTCAACCCTGGCAACCCTAGTGGTACCTACATTCCAGAGCCCCTCCTTAAGGTTGTTTTACTCGCTTGATGTTCTTTCCGACTGATGTGGAGCATATTGCCCTTACAAAATAAGGCTTCTAATTTTAGTCCTTTCTTTGTTTTAAGTAGAGGATATCAGATTTGTGCAGAGAAGCTGGATCCTGGCTTATTGTGGACAATACATACGAGTAAGACTGTTTTCTTTAATAGATTCATTTGACATATCGGTGATTTCTTGTTTGTATGAAATGGCAGAGGAAATTGGATTTTGGTGGGTTGGTTTGTGCATGGTTGGTTTATGTTGCATTTGATAGTTGCCTGAAGAAGCTTTTAATAACATACTTAAATTCTAACAACATTTCTGTCCAGATATTTCATGTATGATGGATTGAAGCACTTTTGCATGGAAGGAGACCACATTGTTAATATATTTTCGTTCTCAAAAGCCTACGGAATGATGGGATGGCGAGTAGGATATGTGAGTATGCTGATATCCTTTTTCTTTTTGAAATTATTGGTTTACTTTCTGCGTTGCATCTATCTAATTATTGGAAGCCTGCAGATCGCATATCCGTCGGCAGTGGGTGGCTTAGCTGCTCAACTCCTCAAAATTCAGGATAACATACCGATATGCGCGTCAATAATTTCACAGCACCTCGCGCTCTACTCCATGGAAGAGGGAACGGAGTGGGTCACTGAACAAGTGAAAGATCTTGTGAAGAACAGAGAAATCCTGCGAGAAGCACTCTCGCCGTTAGGCAAAGATGCTGTGAAAGGCGGAGAAGGCGCGATATACCTATGGGCCAAACTTCCAGACAATTATGGGAAAGATGACGATGCAGTGTATCGCTGGCTCGCGAAAAAGCATGGAGTGGTTGTAATTCCAGGAAGTGCTTCTGGATGTCCCGGTCATCTTAGGATCTCCTTTGGAGGCTTGATGGAGAGCGACTGCAAAGCCGCCGCGGAAAGATTGAAGAAAGGATTGGAGGAATTGGTGAGCAAGGGAATGGTGGAGTAACCGAAGATTCTTACAGTTAATTCAACCTTTGAAATGGATATTAAAACCAGTTTGTGGACTTTACAACTGGTGCACTTCAATAATCAGAGGTTTGAGACAACCTCGTTCATTGTCTGAAAAATTAGAACAGACTTCATTGCTGGACATTAATATTGATTAGCTATTTATTCCTGATCCTGCTGTGTCCTAAGGTTAGGCACAATGAGAAGATAATACTTAAAAAACACGATAAGGGAACGCTGTTACGGAAGCGGGACGCCCCCTCTATCTCCATCACTGCCTGGGGTCGTCTTCTTTCTTTACGAAACGTCTCTACAAGAGTTTATTCAACTTAAATGCAAGAATGAAATAAAACAAGTGTAGTAACGATAGAATTAATATCTGCGGAAACTTTTCAATTCAAAGCATAGTGAGGTGGTGGTTAAAAGTTCATAAGCAACCACCTTTGTGATTTCAATGTTAGATCCCAACTACTTTACCCAAAACCGGGCCCTACACTCCTAACATACATGGCAATTCCCTCCCATAAACACTCAAAACTCCAACGGCCCAGAAAAACTCTTCACAAGGACATTTCCCACCTATTACTTACCAGGTACTAAACGGTGATTTCCCACTCTCCTTTCACCGTTCCACTCTCGTTTAAACGTCACCGTCGAACCTCTCTCTGAACTCAGCTCCTAGTTTCTAGTCCTAGATTTTCGATTCTGTAGAATTGAGCTTTCTTTACAAAGAACAAAAATGGTGGGAACTTCATTGAGTGGATTACAAGATCACTTGAAATTAGCGAGAGAAAATGCTCTTGAAGGTCTTTATGATACTTCTATTATTTTCTTCGATGGTGCTATTGCTCAAATTAACAAGTAAGATTTCTTTAAAAAAAATTATTCTTTTTGTGTTGTGTAGAGTTAGAGATCGAATTTTTATTGTCAGATTTAGTTTAGTTCAACTGAATTATATGGGTCAGGAGTTGCATTTGTTTTTTTTGTTGTTTTTTTTTGGTTTGGAACTATGTATAATTTTAGCTGTGGTTTGCATTTTTTGTGTGTGAAGTTTTAAACTTGTGGCCCTTTTTTGAATTGGTGATAAAGTTTGGTTCTTTATATTGCATATCTGGTATACGGTGTTTCTTTGAAGTTAACCCAAATACTTGTTTCGTTTCAAGTTTTTTTTTCAGTAAAAGATCATGTCTTGGTTTGTCTTGTGTTTTTGTGTGAATTTATGAAGTGAAATTAAGCCTTTGAGCTGAGGTATTGTTGCATTGTGTTTTGAATCTGTTGTTGATGGAGTTTGGGACTTCTGCATTGCTTTTAGGCACCTAAATGCGCTTGATGAACCTTTGATTCGTACGAAATGGATGAATGTGAAGAAAGCTCTTTTGGAGGAGGTTGAAGTTGTAAAGCAATTGGATGCAGAGAGAAGGTTGTTTAAGGAAGCTCCGGCAAAACGGCGTGCTGCTTCGCCTCCGATTAATGCTAAATCTTCTTTCGTTTTCCAACCGCTAGATGAGTACCCAACCTCCTCTGGTGCCCCAATGGATGATCCAGATGTTTGGAGGCCTCCTAGCCGGGATATGAATAGGAGACCGACAAGGTCTGGTCAAGTCGGTATGCAAAAATCGCCCCAAGATGGGGCCTGGGCACGTGGTGGGTCTACAAAGACTGGTACAGGTGCTGGTCGTGGTGGAAAGACTGGAGCTTCTAGAAGGGTAAACTCTGGTGTCCGAGCATCTACTACAGGAAAGAAAGGCACTGGTACTGGAAAATCTAGCAAGGGAGATTCTTCTGTGAGTATTATTAGGTGATTTGGAGTACTTTCTAGCAGACAATAAGTTGTAGGAGTTTATGATGCATTGTTAATTTTGAGTTTTGTTATGTTAGTTTCTTTTTCTTAGATTATGTCAACTAATTAGCAGCTTCATTTGTCAGAATGGTGACTCTGAAGATGGAAAGAACAAAAGACCACAGTATGAGGGACCTGATCCCGATTTGGCGGAAATGCTTGAAAGGGATGTTCTTGAAACTAGTCCTGGAGTGAGGTGGGATGATGTTGCTGGACTTAGTGAAGCAAAAAGACTTTTGGAGGAAGCTGTTGTTCTTCCTCTGTGGATGCCTGAATATTTCCAGGTATTGCTGACTGGTTAGAGTTGAACTAAAACCATAGTTATGTTCCGTGTTATCCTTACTCCTTAATGCAGTGTCAGTTTTTTTTTTTTTTTGGTAATCTTGACAGTGATATTTAATAATAATTCATGATACCAGGGAATTAGGAGGCCTTGGAAAGGTGTCCTCATGTTTGGTCCTCCTGGTACCGGAAAGACGCTGCTTGCTAAAGCTGTTGCTACAGAGTGTGGTACTACATTTTTCAATGTGTCATCTGCTACATTAGCTTCAAAATGGCGGGGTGAAAGTGAGCGCATGGTTCGCTGCTTGTTTGATCTGGCACGAGCATATGCTCCTAGTACAATTTTTATTGATGAAATCGATTCTCTATGCAATGCCAGGGGGTATGCTTTATGAACTTTCAGTTAGCTGCTACGCCTTTGAAACTTTGAAAATGTGCTACCTTTAAGTTTATGTGAGACAATTAATGCAACTACAGGCCTTTCATTATTTTGATTGCTTTCTTAACTGTAACCTGACTTGAACTACAATTTTCCAGGGCTTCAGGAGAACACGAATCATCCAGGAGAGTCAAGTCTGAACTTCTTGTTCAGGTAGACGGTGTAAACAATAGTTCCACCGGTGAAGATGGTGCTCGGAAAATAGTGATGGTTTTGGCTGCAACCAACTTTCCATGGGACATAGATGAAGCACTAAGGTTCATCATTATTCACGAGATTGAATGAAACAAGCTCTTCCGTAAAAAATAGAAGCGTGCAAAAAAAAAAAAAAATTTTTTACATACATTAAAAATCCTTGATATCTAATTTGATAATTCACTCAATGCAGGAGGAGATTGGAAAAGCGTATCTATATTCCACTTCCAAATTTTGAGAGTCGTAAGGAGCTTATTAGGATCAATTTGAAAACCGTTGAGGTAAACCAATGAGCTAACTGATCTCTTTGGTCTCCACATTGTTGCACTAATGTTCCTCTTGGCGTTTTTGTACAACATATTGTCCTTAATTTCTCTGGAGTTAAGGCCTTTCTTGGGCACATTTATATTGAATCTGTGTATATTGCGCACACGGAATCATTAGTTATGCCTATTAGATGTCCTCTCATGACTCGAGGAACATATTTTTTTTCTGTCATCTGTGCTCATGCACTAGAAGTCTAGAACATACTTTTTTGGTTACTGCGATTTTCTTCATTCCATAACTCTTCATGGCTTTTTTGGAAGATATTCTGTTAAGTCTGACGCTGTTTTCTGTTGGACATGCATTTTGCTATTAAAACGTCATTTTAGCCGTATCACTGATGACAATTTTTACCACAGGTGGCAGCTGATGTAAACATTGATGAAGTGGCTCGCCGGACAGAGGGATACAGTGGAGATGATCTTACTAATGTGTGTCGGGATGCTTCGTTGAATGGAATGAGGCGTAAGATAGCTGGAAAGACACGAGATGAGATTAAGAACATGTCTAAGGATGAGATTTCAAAGGATCCTGTTGCAATGTGTGATTTTGAAGAGGCATTGCAGAAGGTCCAGCGAAGTGTTTCTCAAGCTGATATTGAGAAGCATGAGAAGTGGTTCCAAGAATTCGGATCAGCTTGAGTTTGATTCAATAAAAGAAATTGTTCTTCCTGTTCTCATTTGTTTGGATTTCTGGCTTCAGCCATGATTTGATTAGTTGATATTCCAATTGTTGGAAAAGGCATGTGTTGTGTAAGATTTGTCCTCAGCATCTCAGGTCTCTTTTTGCTGCTTACAAGGAGCCAATTGTCCTCTCGCCTCCCCTTGTTTCCGCGTGTACTCATACTCGTTTTTACAATAGTGTGCTGTAAAGAAATCAAACCGAACATTCATTTGAGTTTGCTGATATTTTGGATTAAAAGGATAAATTCCACGTTTTATCAATACACGGCTATAATATGATTCGAATAATACGAATTTAGTTTTTATAAAACGTCGGAGTCATTCGGTAAATACTGTGCATAAAAATTGGAGCAATGCAGGCGGACGCAGGCTAATGGCGATAATTTCACGATAACCATTTGGATGATTACTTCTTTTCTTCATTGCTTCTGTCGTCTCCATCTTAGTACATTACAAGAACTAAATATCATAATTTTCTTGCCTTCTCCATTAAACTATGGAGAGAAACAGTCTGAAATTTATTCATCTCATATATCTTCATCTTATTCTAATCACTCTCTTCACATTCAGTCAATCAGTTGTTTCTTCCAACTTCTCTCCATTTTCTCTTGCAGGTAATTCTATAATTCACAGTGTAATCAACCACTGTTTTAAGAATATGAAATGAACTGTTGAATGTTCTTATTTTCTTTTGTTTGTAATTTCAAGTTTGATGTGTTATGCACTGCAGATGATCTGTGTAAAGTTATATACTGCGGAGCAGGAAGATGTGAGCCATCCAATGCTTCAATTTTAGGATTCGAATGTGTGTGCAATCCTGGCTGGAAGACATTTCAGATTTTTCCTATGCCATATCCTTCTTGTTTGCTTCCCAACTGTAAGCTCTTATAACATGTATTATTAATTCATAAAAAAAAACTACTCCTTCGGTTCCAAACTTTAATTACTTAAGCTTGCAGGCACTGTTGATTTGGGTTGTGGGAATGGAGCTGCACCACCACCACCACCACCTCCACCTCCACCTGTTCTTCCACCGTTTCTTAATTTAACAAACCGTTAGAACAGTTTTCTTAATACAAAATTTTAATCACAATTGAAGTAGTGGTATTACACTCTATTTGTATCTGGTCATTCATTTTGAAAATTGAATTGACAGCTTGTAGCTTCGTTTGGTGCGGGGACGGAGGAACCTGTGTAGCCAACGGAACTACGGGACATATTTGCCAGTGCAATGAAGGCTACGTCAATCTTTTTAATGATACAAACTGGCTTTGTATCCAACAATGTCAGTTGTTAACATGAATTTACTTTCTCAGTCATTTAGTTTCATCCTAACGAAAATCGAACTCCCAACTATTTTAGCTCGATGGATATAACGGTTAAGTGTAAAGACCGACTCTACCTAAGCAACACGAGATTCTTGGAAATGCGTGAATATTAATATCCTTTTCTGAAACTGTTAATGTAGGTTATTTCGGAGCAGACTGCAGTGGGCTTGTGTTGGGTTCACCACCACCACCAGCCTCGGCTGCACCACCTCAAAACGGTATATTGTGATTCTAAACTCATATTGCACGATGACATGGATCTTCGTTTATAACTGGACATTGACATGAATTACTTCACAGGCTTCAGTTTCACAAAACCATCAACCTGCTTGACGAACTTCTGCCAACTGATCGTGTTGCTGATAGCAGCTTTTCTGTTATAACTTGAATTCCAGAGACTAATGGAACGGCCGACAACTCTATAGGAGCACAGCACACGTATATTCTCTTACATATTTCCTTATTTCGGTTAATAAAAGAATTTCGACATGAAAGAGAAGATATTTTCGGAAGAGACCGACAACTAACACTATATTCTATATGATCTTATTCACCTGTCTATTGGCAAGCTTGAAAGACAAATAGTTTTCTTATTCCTTAGAATATTTGAAAGACCAAATCTATAAGTAAATAATAAATATTTGAAATATAATTTAATATTACGTAAATAATTTAAGTGATATTTGATGGATATTTTATATGTAATCCAAAATCTTCACTACGATCGGTGAAAGAATAATAAATATCGTGTTGCATGGAAAAAATCTTTGAATGCATAGCCATATTAATATTATGATAGGAATTTGCAAACCCAACACAGGAAACAAAACATGTCATAGTTTTCTTTCTGGTTTGGTATTGATCAGGCAAATCCACTTGTTCTGTCGCCCTTATCAATATCATATGCAGTTTTTATTAGGGTTTTTAATTCGTGCTAGATATTTTGTTATCCGATCATATTATTTACCATTAAATATTATCATTTGTGACATAAATATTATAAGCGTATACTTATAAACGATATTATTGTATTAGAAATATAATTAAAGCCTGTATGCAT
>CANYCX010959989.1:0-14373 GCA_948193385.1 Breynia disticha f. nivosa | reverse complement strand
TTATACCTCTTTTTCCATCAATTTTCCACATAAACTCATCCTAACCAATTTCTAAACTTATTTCCAACCTCTCAACACTAATAAGCAGCAATTCCAGTAAGAATTCAATATGAGCCAACCATAAAACTCAGTAAAACAACTAACTATCAACCATAAATAAACCATCCAAGCTAACTTTCATCTTACTTAAACTTGGATTCTTGCAAGAAATCAGCCTTCTATCCTTCAAAAATCAATCCTTTGATAATTTTCCATCTTCATCTGACGTTTTTCTCTGCAGGGTTTTGTTTAGAAATGAAAAAGTGAACTTAACCGCTTAATCGATTGAATGTTATATTTTTTTTCCAGAAATTAGCGATCCATGCGTGGTGGGATGGAACTACGCGTGGTCGTGCCGAGCACGGGTACTTCCTTGTCCATTGCGCGTACTTTGTAATTTCAAATTTCTCCGATTTTTTTCGATCGTTTCGCATCAACCTTCGATCAACCTTTCATATACCTTTGCATATTAACATTTAAACACATATTTATCGTCATTTTACGACGAAAAATATCCAGAATGTTACATTCTATAGAAAATGCATCTTTGTCAATTATCCTTTTGGCAAGGAAGGTTGGACAATGTATGCCTTGGAAACAAAAGATTTATTTGTCTCTAAGGATGTGGTCTTTGTGGAAAATCAGTTTCCTTGCAAATAAAAAGTGAAAGAGATAATGAACCAAGTATTTCTAATTTGGTGCAAGATTATTCATCAGAAGATGATACCTTACACGAGAGTGATGGACCTGATATAGAAATATGTGTGTCGTCCAACCTAGGAGAAACTGATCAGAATACAGACGACGAACACGACATTGATATTGCATTAGCAATGGGTGTGACAGTATTTGAATCAAATTAGCAATCAAATAAGTTGCTTGATTGTGGACAAAGGAAAAAATGTGAATCTGTCATGTTGTGTGACTACGTTTTGAACACTGTCAATGTAATGAGCCCCTCTGCCACCTCGCTTGGCCATCGACAATTCTCGAATAGTTCTTATCCTATTACTCAATATGTGAATTGCAATAAATTCTTCGTGCCTTATCGTGCTTTCTTAGCAGTTGTTACAGCAAAGTTGAACCTTAGTCTTATGCTCAGGCTATGTAAGATGAATAGTGGAAAGAAGCAATGAAGAAAGAAATACAGTCATTGGAAGCTAATGACACATGGTGTGTGCAATCCTTGTCCCCTGGCAAAGAAGCAATTGGCTGCTGTTGTGTGTATCGCATCAAATATCATACAGATGAAACAATTCAATGATACAAGGCACATTTAGTTGTCCTTGGAAATAAACAAGTTGAAGGGATCGACTACAACAAAACATTCGCATCTGTAGCTAAAATGGTAACTGTTCGTACTTTTCTTGCAGCCGTTGTAGCTAAAAATTGGGAACTTCATCAAATGGATGTTGACAATGCCTTTTTTACATGGCGGCTTGGAGGAAGAAGTATACATGTGTATGCCTCCTGGATTTTACTCACACAAACCTGACTTGGTATGTCGTTGTATGGATTGCGCCAAGCACCCCCATTGTTGGGTCGCAAAATTGATAACTACTTTGAGGGAATATGGTTTCCATTACTGCAGAGACACACACAAGTTAATGTTCTTGTTTATGTTGACGATATTATTATAGCTGCCAATGATCACTCAGTTATTTAGCTCTTCAAGGAGTATTTGAGCCATTGTTTTCATATGAAGGATCTGGGAGTCTTGAAGTGTTTTTTGGTTATTGAAGTTGCTCGAAGTCCATATGGCCTTTATTTGTGTCAATGCAAATATGTTTTAGATATTATTTCTGAAGTTGGCTTGCTTGGGACTCAACCCACTGCTTTTCCTATTGAACAGGATCATGGGTTAGTCGTTGCTAAGGGAGATTTCTTAACAGATCCTAGTCGCTATCGATGTCTAGTAGGGAGACTCATCTACCTTTCTATTACTAGACCTGAAATTTCCTACTGTGTGCACATACTAGCAATCTCGGCCCGAGCACTGGGATGCAGCCTTGCAAGTAGTAAGCTATCTGAAAGGGAGTCTAGGACAAGGGTTGTTGCTTTGATCGAATACTACTCTAGAGCTTTTTGCTTTGTGTGATTTGGATTGGCCGAGTTGTCCTCTTAAACGTCGCTCATTGACTGATTGGTTCACCAATTTCATGGAAAACAAAGAAACAACATATTGTGTCTCGATCATTTAGTGAAGCAGAATATCGATCAATGGCTATGACAACGTGTGAATTAATGTGGCTGAAAGAACACTTATTGGCTCTTGTGTTCACCATTCTTGACCTTTACGTATGTATTGCGACAGTCAAGCAACATTGCACATTGCTGCAAATCCTGTCTTCCACAGTGCACAAAACATATTGAAATCGACCGTCATTTTGTTTGCGATGCAATTCAAGATGGCGTTACTCTCAATCTTCATGCTCCAACTTGGGCGGGGGTAATGGGCAATAATGTATACTTGGAAATAATGTATATTATTTGCATATAGATTAGCATAATTGCATGACTAATTTATATTGTATACATATAGGTTAGCGCAATTACATGGCTGATTGATTCATTCCTCAACTCTCTAGGATTGTAACAATAATATATATATGTTGTACATATGGAATAACAGATCGTGATTCTCTTCCACAATTCCTTGGTTGCTTTTCTGAAATATTCCTTTTCAAAAATAGACATTTTCAATAAAAACATAACTGTATTCATTTTTAGAAAATTGAAAGAGAAAAAGTAAAATCCACGTAATTATTACAAAACCATGCAAATGATTACCCAAGCCCAAATTCACAATTGAGTAATTGAATTAAGTTGAAGATGTACCATCTAACATGACAGAGTCACATAAAAAAACAAAGTGTACAATTATAAAATGGGGCTCCTCTCCTACTATTATCTGAGGTTTTAATGGAAGTGGTCGGCCCATGAGGAGTGCTCGACCAATTATTGGGGTCTTAGTTATAGCTGATTCATGTGTGAGTGTCGTTTGAACTTTGGTTGATAAAGGGATGGTAGACTAATATCGTATCAACAATCCTCGCCCTCCAGGACCCTACTGCGAAGGGGCGACTTGCAAAAGGTGCAAGTGCTTGACCCACATCTTGCCATTGCTCGACCCACATGGAAGTGGGTCTTCAAAAGATGGGATATTGATAAAGATCCTACATTGGACAAATAGGAAAAGTGAGAGTGGTTTATATGGGTTAGGTTCTCCCTCCCACCCCCTCAAGCTAGCTTTTGGGGTGTGTTATGGTTCTCCCAACGACATGGCTCTCTCATGCTACCCTGCAATTGGCATCAGAATTAGCCTCGAAGCAAGACCCAATTGCGAAGAGGCTAACTTAGACCGTAGAGGGACCGACTTGTGGGCTAAACTGGGAAAAGCTAACATAAGTGGTCAACCTACACAATGCCAAGTGCGCGACCACATGAACGTTGGTTCTCGAAGGACGGGATAATAATAATCCCACATTGAAAAAAAAAGAATAAGTGTACAATCATAAAGTAAGACACCCTTCCACTATCAGTTAAGATTTTAATGAGAATGACCAGCCTATAAGGTGTACTTGACCAACCATTCGATCTTGGTTACAATTGGCTCATATATATGTGTCATCTAGGCTTTGATTGATATATAGAAGGTAGACTAGTATAGTATCATAACATTAATTAAGGAGTTGATTGCAATTGAAATTGTAAAAAGAAAACTAGGTGGATCTTGAACCAATGCTGCTACTGACCTCCAACAAACAAAAACGATTTCCAACTCAGTTTTAAGATTTGATTCACATCTCAATATATCATAGAAACAGGTTTATATGGCAAAAACAGAAGTTTAGAATGTTAGCAGCACCAGAAGAGTAGAAAAAAGAAAAGGAAAAATTTGGTGTCAAGCTTTACATGAATATGCATGCACACAAGCAAGGAGAAGTGGGAAGGGCTAAGGCTAAGAAATGGTTTGGAAGGACAAGCGGTCACGCAGAGTATCAAAAATGGAAGAAGCAGCTGTGTTCTGTGAGAAACTCCATCTCAAACGACCAAGTAACTCCCCCCCGTCCTTCGCTTGTGATGCTGCCTCTGCTGCTTCCTTTGCCATCCCAATCTGTGCATACGCCTGTTTCCATAACCCAACTTAATCACTTCATTATTTTCTCTATAAATCAAAGTGTCTACACTCAAGGCTTATATATATATATATATATATATATATATAGCACAAGACAGATGCATGCTCATCATTTCCATTAAATACCTCGGATCTTTCTACTGGATCCGCAAGCTTTGGGATATATTTTAGGGCCTCAGCTTTCTCATCCACACCTATGCATGCCTCTACGAATGGCCTATAACCTGTTTAAACCCAAAAATAATATATCATGCCGCATGTCCTACAATAAAAAAGTCCTTCACCCCGAACTTGAATGTTTAACAATCTAGACACTTCAATCGACATAAAACCAGGAGGCAGGATCACATTGCTTACCAGTGGGTGGTCTCCTCTCCTTGGAAAATTTTTCCAAGGCATCCCAATCTCTAATTGTTGCCAAAGCAAATGCTTTAAGCCAGTACCATCTCTTCTCAGAAACCTAAGTAAACACCGCAACAAAATAAAAATATGAATTCCAACTCGAGATCATAAGAACCTAAAATGATCAGACATGATTTTTCAGCCTAATGATATATTTCTTCAAGGAAATCCGAGTGCAAGTGAACATAAGAGATCCCTCACAAGTATACATGACCTTTCCACCTTATCTATATTCGATGTGCAGAACCTACTGACCTTAAACTCCGTCTTTACTCTTGTTGCAGCACGATGATTACCAAGAACAATGCAGGTTCGAATTGTATCACTAATACTTGAATCAACAAAAATGGCTTGCTTTGTCGAGACTTCTAATTCATGTTGAATCCTGACAGAAGGTAGAAAAAATAAAGGAAAGTAAGATCATAATCACAAAAGAAAAATTGAATTGCTAATGTATGAACAATGAAGTGCTTACAAACTCAGAAAAGGAAAGAAAGAGGTGTCACAAATGTTCTATAAATTCTCTAACAATTTTTGAACAGTTAGATTAAGCAGCTGGAAGAGAGATAAATCACTAGCAAACTCCATGTTTATTATTGTCAAATTAATGTTTTGACTACAATAAAACGTTAGAGAGTATCTGGATAGCTCAAGAACTGACTTGAAGTCACTTGTGCAGTCTTAGAATGGGCCAAATATTGCATAATTTGAATTTATAAAAACCAAATAAGACGGACATCTCTTAGCTTACTTTAATAATTTTGCATGTTCCTCGGCAGCTTTTGACTCGAAGTTATGTTCCTTGGTTTCCGCAAATAGACGTTGAGACTTTTCAATAAGTTTTATACGTGGACCATGAAGTGGAGACCCCTTGCTTGCCATTGGATTTTTGCCAAGTTCCCATGATTCCTTCCATAGAAGAAATGCCACCTCCTACAAAATGGAATGGTTTCTCCATTATAACTGAAGGTGCAAATTTGAAACAGAGCCTTGAAGTTATAAGGTGAATCAAAGGCAGAAAACAGAGTCAACATTCAAGAATATATTGTTAGGAACCAACACCTACTGCTCTCAAAGCTTCCTCATTTCAGTACTCTGCGATATAAATGCCAGCTTAATCAATTCATATATAGCAAAGTTTTTGAAATGTACATTGTTACATTATCTGAACCAGAAATCTACAGTATTTCAGAAGAATCCTGAAGAGTTTAAGTGTTATTCTGTAGATAGAAAGATGCATCCAGCCAGTTTCATTAATGCAATGCATACAATATATTTTACACAGACACAATGGAATAAGATTTTGTTGTGAAAATTAAATAAAAATCCTTACACACGCTTCACAATCAACAAGGTACAAGCCGGTAACAGAATAAAATTGTTTCAATGACCATTGACTTTTAACATGGCCAAAGCCTATGGAGAAATCAGAAGCATGCTAATCTTGAAGCTTCCTTATCTTGGACCAGCAGAATTTTGAACAGATTGAGTAAAAACAAACAGTATAAAAGTAGTTATCCTCAAGGAAATCATATTCTTTGAAATCTTTTAATGCAAAAATATCAGCATTATCACATTGAACAACAAAATCCAAAAGTTTAATTGAACGTTTTCATTTAATTGAAAAAAGAGAAGAAAAGATAACTGGAAATGTTAAGACAGTTAAACCTACTTCAAGTTTTCCAATCGTTAGAAAGAAGTCCTTCAAGAACTCTCGGTCATAACACCTGAAGAGAAAAAGAAAGAAATATCAAGCCCTGTAATCCTTACAAGTCACAGAAAAACAATGCAATTTTCTGACTGTTCTGTCCCAGTAAATCATAATCTTAACACAGCATATTGGGGATCATATTGCATTTTGTGCTTCAGAAAAGCATACAAAAAAAGATACTCAATGCATGAAAAGAAGTGACGGGCAAAGACAAACATGAACTAACACTATCATCTTAAAAAACGATTGACAGATAATGCACAAAATAAAATAATATTAATAATTGAGAGTTACCATCCTTGGAAAAAAAAACAGCAGTGAAGCTAGTGAAAAAAAAAATCTACCAAAAGGATATGGCCGGAATAAGAGTACTAAATTAACCATTGGATGAATCAAATTCTACGAGTTTATGAAATGGATCCTTCATATGTAAAGTTTCCATCTCAATAATAATTTTAAACGCATAAAAGGAGCATAATTGCAAATAAATCAACACTGACAAAAACATAGAAGAAATCTTTTAGGAATTCTTTCTGACATGCGGAGAAGAACAAGCAGCACAACTAAAGAGGAGAAAGAGAATATATTACTGTAACCTTCAAATCTAGCCCAACAGCATAACACCTAGAAGTACGATTCTTCTATGAGCCTACTAAATAAAACTCATCCTCAATAACAAACTATAAGGCAAAGGCATCCGATGGATTGTAATCATCCAACCAATCCCAACTTGATTACAGGTATAACACCATGCTTCCAAACCCAATACACAGCAGCCCACTCCTTGCCTTCCAGAAATTTCCCCTTCCTTGGGTAATTTAATCCGTCACCCAGGCTCAATCCACACAATGTGGCTAAGAAATAAAAAGAGTACCTAATGGGTTATAAAGAATCAACCCTACAAGTGCTTAATGTGGGATCAATCCCAACAAATACCATACCAAGTTTGACTATAACCATAACACATTGACTTCATATTATGAACAAAAGAGAGAAAGATGAATGCTTTGTCTTCAGATCAGCTGCTAGTAACCTCAGTAACATTAAAGAATAACATAAAAAATCCAAATAACTGCAGAAGATAAAACAACAACAGAAGATATTACCCATATTAGCATTCTTGAAAATTTTAGGTTTGAATAATTTATCTTTGAAGTAAAGCATAGATTAATTGAAGCACAAGCTGAGTTACCAACATGTGACTTCTACCTAATGGATTATAAAGCACTGCTGGAGCAAGCTAGGTTTCTAGTTACAAACTGCCTCTTAAATTATCAACATATTCTTGTGATCAATAAAGCAAACAAATTATAACAAAATAAAAAATTCCAAATAAGATCTATTAAATTTTTTTTCTTGCTAAAAGGGTCAAAATGAACAATCCCTTAAAAGGTCATAAAATGAAGAAACACATAGAAGATCAAATTTTTTAACCTCCTCCACCATTTTGCATCTGCCAATATTTTTTCCACAACAAGAATTTAATCTAATTTGCACAAGTCAGGTATCTATGATCATAATTGTTGCACAAACATTTGCAAGCAATAGAGCTTAAAATAAACAAGAAATCATGTAACATAATTATGAACCAATAATATATCAGAGTATAGGCAACAGACCTTGTATAACTTATAAATAGATCCCGAACCAGAGGTCTGACTTGTATTGTTCCAACAAATTCTGGGTTCTGCAAAAACAGAAAGTTTGGTTTTGGCATCCAGAATATGACAATAAAAATATTAACGAATGAATTATGGGAAGGAATACCTTTTGCCAGATATGAAATAATACAAGGTAAACAAGGTCAGTATCACCACTTTCAATTGCTTTTGTCAGGGCTGTGTCTTTCTCTCCAATGCTTAACAAGAGAGGAACCTGAAGATAAAGAAATTGAACTGACATAAATATTTAACTATACTAGATATACAATTCTCAATCTCGTTAGTATGAAAATAAACCTGTTTTGAGGAGCGCGGTTCATGTTCAACAAGCATTGCAGCCAACTTCCGCCGCCCAGTCTTATCTGCATGAGCAGCAACTGCCGCATAAGATATGCCCTTGCATAGTTTCAGCTGCAGCATAAAAAGTATTAATTAGAAGTGGTAAATATACAATGGATTTTCAGGAATGAGAGTTTAATTTGAACAAAACTGCAGCAACAAGATGCATTTTCAGGAGAATCGGCAAGCTTCAGGCTGAGTAGCAGCATATCAGCCAAACATAATGCCACATACCTTATCAAGTAGAATTTCAAGAAGGGTTGCATCGGGAATCGCTAGTGATGCTGTAATCTTTGTGCATGCCCAATGCATTATTACAACTTCCTGCACATAACAAACCAGCACAAAGTAAAGCCCATTAAAGTTTATGTTGTAGCTTGTAACTTCTGCTACTTCTCAATTTGATTTGATGAACCATATGAAAAGATAGCATAGCATTCAATGCGACAGAAAAGAAAATACTGCCATTAAGATTAAGTCCAGCAACAGACAGTTGATTCACTAATATTTCACATAACTCAATGCTTCAAGCCTTCAATAGAACCAACGGTATACAGAGCAGGGTTGACAGTTTTTTCAGATATTATCAAATCAGTCTTCACAGTTCCAATGGAGAAATTTAATAATAATTGGTTCTTACTTGATTCATGCCAAGGTAGTCTGATATCCGAAGTGCAAGAAGATGATGGTGAGCATTAACCAGACGACCAATCAGAACAGGTGGCGTGAGTGACTGACATCAAGAGCTATTCAGCACTATTGTATAAATAGCAAAATCAGTACAAAAAGTGGTTAATGAATCAGAAGCACTGGAACCTTGTATTGCTGAATACTAAGAGGGATCCCAATCTCCGGACTACGCACAGCATTTAAAACCCGCAGAGTTACACACATTTCCTGAATGCGGTCTCGTTGAAAATTGCTGCCAAATCCAACTGGACATCAATACAATGGCGAGAAGAAAAATCAGATATGACAAAATGAAATTAGAAAGAAGCAAGTGTTGCCCTTCGTGGCCATGGATACAATCCATTTGAACTCAAATGGTAGCAGCCAACTCAGAGAAGCTTATTAATTAACTTCGAAAAATATATGAAGATGTATGTCTCTCAAAACAATTAACTAAAGACTCCTGAGTCCTGATATGGTTCTAATGGTGTTCTTAAAGTATCAGTCAGTGTTTCTACTTTCTAGTACACTGCCTAACTAACAACTTGTTACAATTGATAATGCTTAGGAAGAAGTTACCTGCAAAAAGCTTGGCCATAACTAGCAGCTCGTAACAATGTCCGTTGACGAGAAATGTCAAATTCATGACCAGCAGCATCAACACAAGCCTCTACAGCCTCGGGCAAGGATGTTCGTATCAGTCTTAAATTCTCATCTGCCTGAAAGAGAAAAGAAACAACAAGTTCTCAGAAGAAATTGCAGCAACAACCTAATCTGAATGCTAAAGCATGACATAAGATAATTTGTAAAAAGATGTCTGCAACAAATGTTTGACTAAACAAACTGTTCAGCCCAGCATTGAGTGCCCTGATCGTGGAAGCAACTGAAGCAGAGTTGTTGAGAATTCAGAGTATAATAAATTTTCATTTTCTTAATGTATGTGTATGCAAGATCAGAAATTAAATACACATGATTCCATAGAAAAAATCATTACATGTGCATACCTTAGCACTTCGCCGATCAAAATGATCCAAAGCATCAAACAATAATGATGCAGGTGATGTGCTCCCTATTTTAAAGATGGACACAGTAGAATCTGGCACCCTTTGAAGAAATTCCATGCTCGAATTAGTTAATATCCTCACACCATCGCACTCGGGTATAAGAATAGCAGGTTCGTCATAGAAGTAAGATACGGCATCATTAATAGGACCAACCATCAAAAGAACATCATCCCAGTAAAGCAATATACTGTCAGATCCACACCAAGCCATCTGGTCTGGAGGCAGAGTCGTCTGCAAATACATACAGCGTTGCTTAGCAAATATTGTTTCACCGTCATAAGAAAATGCACCTAGTAAATGAACATAAGAAAAACTGAAGTTCAAATTTATGACCTGTAGCGACCATTTCCACAGTTTTTTGAAAAGCAATCACACCCGGAAGGCATATCAAATAACTCATTCATGATATCAATTATAAACTAAAAATGATGAACATGAACGCATTCACTTTCCAAATAATTTTCGATTCACACTTCCCCGGTTTTAGCCACAAAAATTGAAATTCAAAAGTTTCACACATCTTAACTAAAACCAAGAAATCGGCTTGAACATATGTCTCCATCTTAAAACAACATAAAGGACCACAATTTTGAAAGTTCTACATCAACAAAATCTTCTAAAACCAATACTGCATTTAACCAAACAACAACAAAAGCAAAACTTTGAAGCTTCATACATATTAAATTAAACCAAGGATTAGGTAGACCACTTCTCAGAACAACCAAAAGAAACCACAAATGTCCAAATTCCACATCAACAAAACAATCTAAATTCAATACCACAGAAACGAAAACCCACAAACTAACCTCACACTGATACTCAAACAGAACCTCAAAATGCATATTCATAACAGCCAACCTCCCATCATGCATAAAACAAGCCAACAACTTCCCATCCCAGGAAACCACAATTTTCTGCACATGATCCTCGACGCCCCCAACGCGTCTGACCTCATCCTCATCCACTACCACAACCCCTCCTTCCCCAACTCCCACCACCACCTCCACATTCCCTGAAACCGTATATTTGGGCTCAATCACCGCCATACAAACAATCCCTCCCCCATCCCCCACATTGGCCAGCTTAGACGGTTTTATCTCCTTAAAATCCGGCACGCACACCAAATTCCCTTCACCAGTCAAACACACCACCCCATTCCCCCAAAACACGCACTCCACCACATTCTCCTCAAAGCACTCCTTCCCCATCGAATAATTCGGCTCCAACAATTCCCCGTGGAGGCTAAACCGGTAAATTGTGCCGTCCTGGACAATGCATATCAAAGTTTGGTCCTCGGCCCATGACATCCCAATTAATCTTCCGCCAGGTGGGTTTTTCCAAATTGTTTCGGAGATCATATTTCCAGAGGAATTGAAAATACGAAGCTTTCGTTGGGCTGAGTCGGCGTAAAGTTGGACGATTTTTGAGTCATCGCGGATTATTGCGATCGGGCCTCCGTATGAGGACACTGCCACTATGTGGCGGCTTAAATCCACGTGTTTCCATTTCATTTGGTACACTTCGGGCTTTCGGTAGTATCGGTTGTACAGGAGTTGCCATTCTGCGGCTACGGATACGTTTGCCATTTTCCAGATTTTGAGTTTGGTCAGTGATGAAGAAGAGAGGAGGTGTTTGTACAGAATTTGTGTGTGTGTTGTGTAGATCGATTTAGAAAGAGATGGCAGCAAAAAAGTCGTTTTGCCAAAGACTGGTGGTCGTGTGAGCTAATATCGTCGACACTACCTCAGCCTTTTGTATCTAACACTAAAGTACCTAAACTTCAATATGTTTCCACACGATTCCTATATTTTCTAAAATGATTCCACCACACCTCAACTAGGAATAACAATTTACATGAACCCGTTTAAACGACACGACTCGGAACAAAATTAAATAGATTTATATTATAAACAGATTTGAATCCATTTATAATATAAAAATGAGTTGAACTAGTTGAATTTGTCTAGGGCTAATTACATATACACTTAGATTATAGTTTTTAATTATAAACTAATTAAAAATTGAAAAATTTTTCACTTTGACTTCTTTTATTGCATCCCCTACGAAATTGGAAGTCCACTTTTTGATATTAATTATACAACTAACGAAACCATAATTCCACTAGCTCATTTGACCAATTCATATTTTTCTTTTGACATTTTGCTAATATGGTACATTAATTAGTTTGTTTGGTAAGAATGTCACTTAAGTCTTGTCTCTTTCACATGGGTTCTTGTCTTGTCTATATGACATGGGTTTTTTTGTACTCTCTATGATTCTTCAATCTTAAAAGGTCATGTTTGTCGTTTTGTTGTCTGTCTTATCTGGCCCTGGTTTTATAGTACATTCTGCATACTAAGTTCTGTGTCTTTTCTTGGTTCGCGGTTTTGTGTTCTTCTTATTGTGTGATTTCATATTTTAGTCTCAACTGGTTGTTGCCTCCATCATGGATTATAATGTCGAGCAGAAACTAGCCACACTATCTATTAACGGAAAGGATGTTGTTGGGTTAGATTTCAATGATATTGCTCCGGGTAATGAGGATAGGAAGTAGCAGGGTGGGCTTGTGGTTTGTCGCTTTGTGGATGATCGGGAAGTTAATCTGGATGTATTGAAACACACTTTGGCTCCTATCTGAAGGCCTGTGAAGAAGATGATGGCCAGCAAAGTCTCGGTTGGTCGGTATGCTTTCCAATTCTTCCATGATAAGGATGTTAAGAGGGTGCTTGAGTATGAGCCATGGACGTTTAAAGGACAAATATTACTGCTTAAGTTACTGGAAGTGAGGGAGAGTGCCCAGGAGGTGCTTATTAATGATTTTTCTGTTTGGGTCCAAATTCATGGCTTACCGTTTGGTTTCATCGCAGAAAGGGTGGTAAGAGGGGTTGGGGAGCCATTGGAGTTGTCCTTGATGTTGATCAAAGCGACTTTATGGGGGATTGAAAATCGGTTGTGCGTATAGCATCCTCGTCCCAAAACCATGTGATTAATATTATAAGTAAAATGGTTAACGAAAATAAGAATTTTATAATAAAATGAAGAAAAATAAGTGATTGGAAACAAGTTAGAAGAAGGTTGATATAGGGGTGATAAAAGGGTTATATAAAGTAACCGGAAGAAATAAAATTCATCCAAACAGAGGACTACCGTGGTGAGGGAGGAAAAATGTGTGGTGGGCACGACCACACGTACTCCACGCCCACCACACGTACTTCTCTGGTTTTGGGTAAAAATATAAGTTTCCTCGATCGCAAAATTGATTCATAAACTTCAAGAACACATCTTGAGCTCTAGAGAAAAAGGAAAGAAAGAGAGAGCTGAGGTTAGTGAGAGAGAGTGGAGATTTAAGTAAAGGAGTCGATTCAAGTTATCGAATCATTCGTAGTTTTGAGCCGGGAACTCAGTGGTATAATTGAAACAGGTAAAACTCGAAGTTATCGTAAATTTTTACGAGTTTTGCTATTGAAAGCTTTGAATTTTCTTGAATGGATTATTGAAAGAATTAGAGAATTGAAATAGAATTGATTTAGATTAATGAATTGATGATGAAAGATAAAGTCGAAAAATTCTAGGGTTAGGTTTAGGGTTTGTAAAGTCGAGAAGTTAATATAAGCAATTCATTAGGGCATGCATTATAATTATTGTTATAATTGCATCTTATAGAAGATTCATATGTATTTATATAGGACGACAGACAAGACGGTCAGGGCAAGACCAGAGCATGCACAGGTTCAAGTATTTACGTTGACAGGTGAGTAGTGTAACTCACTATCTGGTTTAAATTAAAATGAATGTTTAATTATATATTGCGATGGAAATGCGAATATGAATGATGAATTGAATGCGATTATTAATATTGGATTGTGAATGATGGCGAATCGAAGCATATGAATATGAATGAAATGACAATATATGCGTACAAATGAGAAATGTAAAGGAATTGTTGAATGTAGAATTGGATATTTAATTGAAAAGAAACAGGTATGCGATATGCAAAACGAAATACAAATAGGTATGTTACGTTTCACATTATACGATTGTATGTGCGATTTACGATATACGTGATATATGATGAGATGATGATGATATAGATATGATAGGGTGTTGATATGGTATTGATACGGTGTTGATATGAAGAGGTGAGGATTGGTAATTTGTGATCGAACCTACGTAGAGGGGTTTATATTGTAGAGGGGGAGATCCTTTTATAGGATCATTTCTGTAGAGGGGTTTATACAGCATATTGATATGATACTGTACAGATAATCGATTATGTTGCATGATAAACAATCGTATGTACACGAGTACCGTTATATGATTTTTAAGAAAGAATAATTGCAAAAGTAA
>CANYCX010959963.1:0-16334 GCA_948193385.1 Breynia disticha f. nivosa | reverse complement strand
CAATGCTGTGTAAAATAACATAAATGAACAATAATGAACATGAATTTCATTTGATTTTAGTATGGTGCTTCATTTGTACAGTTTTATGTCTTTTTAGTTACTTTCAGTTCATTTGAACAAATATGAACAATTATGGACATAACTTACTGAATCTGAGTTTTTCATTTTTTTATAGGTTGATGATTTGTTGATTTATCCAAAGAATCATTTTAAGAATGAAGTCTCTCTGTGTAGCCATGATTACTGCATGAATTTTAAAATATTAGATTAAAAATATAAATACTTACACTCATTCAACATATTTTAGAATAATGAATAGAAATAATGTTGGGATAACTACCCAAATCTTAGTTTGCGTAGAAGTGAGTTCGTTGAGATAACTGTCCGAGTATCCCACAGCAGTTAGAATTGTGGTTGTAAAAGGGTAGTCCCCTTATAAATAGGCTTTAGGCCTTAGTGTTTAGGTGGGTAAAACTCATCAACTCAGTTAACTAGTGAGGTGTGACATGAGTTTGAGTCTTGGAGTCGAGAGAGGATTTTTATGGTTTTTCCATGCAAAAACTATACTGTCTTGGGAGAGGGTTTTGAGAGTTTTTTCGTTCAAAAACTGTAGTCTTTGGTAGAGTGTTTTGAGAGTTTTTCCGTTCAAAAAACTGTAATCGTTGTGAGATAATTTATACAATTTTGTCCGTCTAAAAATTTGACATTTATCTAGTGGAGATCGTGGACATAGGTCTAACGTCGAGAGACCGAACCATGTTAAAAATATTGTGTGTTCTTTCTTTCTTTCTCTATTACTATTATTGTGGGTGTTCTTATCAGGTTTGAGTCCTAACAAGTGGTATCAGGGCTAACAATTGGTATCAGAGCCAGAGGTTCGGCTCAAGGGAGGAGAATAGAGAAAGACTAGAAGACTGCAGATGAAGATTAACAAGAAAGTTCAGTTTTCTCAGAATGGCAGATGAAGACTGAGTAGAGAGTTCAATTTTCTCATAGTATGAAGATGTGTGAAAATGAAGACAATTAAAGAGTTCAATTTTCTCAGAGTATCAAAATATGTGCAGAGATGAAAACTGACAAGAGAGTTCAATTATTTTAGTGTTTCGAGATTTGTGGCGATTTAGGTAGAGGGACGAATTGTTGGGATAACTACCCAAATCTTAGTTTGAGTAGAAGTGACATTTGTTGGGATAACTATCCAAGTATCCCACATCAACTGAAATTGTGGTTGTAAAAGGTATTCTTCTTATAAATAGACTTTAGGCCTTAGTGGTTAAGTGGTAAAACTCCTCAACTCAGCTAACTAATGAGGTGTAACTTGAGTTTGAGCCTTGTGAGTGAGAGAGGGTTTTTATAGTTTTTCCGTGCAAAAACTATAGTGTTTTAGGAGAGAGTTTTGAGAGTTTTTCCGTTCAAAAACTGTAGTATCTGAAAAGGGTTTTGAGAGTTTTTCTGTTCAAAAACTATAGTTTTTTGGAGAGGATTTTGAGATTCAAAAACTATAATCGTTTTGAGAGGGTTTTTACAACTTTGTCCGTCTAAAAATTGTGGCATTTATCTAATGGAGATCGTAGACGTAGGTTTATTGTTGAGAGGCCGAACCACGTTAAAAATATTGTGTGTTCTTTCTCTATAATTGTCAGGTTTTGGTCCTAACATGCCTCACCAGAGTGATTCTGTTAGGATTCGATATAAGAAACACACTCGGCCAAACTTCACAGGAGACTGAGTTGTTATTTCAACCGATGTCTAGCTATTTAATCGAATCTAACTGAATAAAATGATAAAGCTCTTTCAATATCAACATTTAAATCCATGAAAACCTTTCTGGTTGAGGTTTAACAAGAATGTCCCTCGCCAGCTCGGCTTTGTTTTTTTCTTTGCATGTACGTATCCTTCAGTCACATTGAAGCCTTGTACTAAAAGGAGAGTTATGGAAGCTTGAACGAGCAACTAGAATTGAGAAATAAATAAGGTGATCGTGATATAGCCTTATTGTTTCCATGGACAATAGATGAAATGACATTACGTTTTCCCAGTGTGAATTACGTGCATGTGTGGACATATTTATAGATGTTTATGGCATGGACCCTTTCTTATTAGGGTAACTTTGTTCCAAGTCTATCTTGGCTTTCAAACATTGGAGAATCCTTTGTATAAATCGCTTGTGTATAACTTGTATTTTGTCGGATATGAAGGCAGCGACTTGTTTCATCTTTGTATTTTAGGTTAGATTTCTTTTTCGAGGGCGCAGATTCATATCAGAACTTCTCATCTTCTTTGTAGGGTTATAGTTAAGACGTGTTGAGTCGAACACTAGAGAGTTCAAATTTAACTCGTTTAAAATTTATCGAGTTCGAACTCGAACCGAGTTTTTTATTACTACAACTCCATCATACATTCTTGAAACTTCTGTATTTTAGTTTTGCTTCTTTTAAATTAATATTATTTTCTGACAAAAATAAAGCTTCGAATAATGTTAAGTACCACAACATCAAATAATTAATGCTTTCTTGACAAAATACTGTTCACTCATGTACTATACGAAAATACTACGTAGGGGGGAGTCGAAATCTCAGTGTTTAAGGTCGAATGTAAGGATTGGAGGACGAAGGGCCTACTGCAACTACAACAGGAGGCTGAAATCTCTTACAGAAGGTCACAGGACCCTAGGAAAACAGGGCAATTATGGACATCGATAAATCATCCTCATTAAGGGACTACGACCCCTTCTACACCTCATTCCGAATCCCAATTCATTGGTTACTTGCAAAAAAATTCTTGAGCGAGTGCAATTACGTGTGAAATTTCAGTCACATGTTTCATCAAATAGTTTTTTTCAATTCGATCGTGGTTGGATATTTCCTAGCCATGTTGTCTAAATTTATATACCTAACTATAGTTGGAGTTGCAGGTGGCGTTACGAGAGAGATTCTGCAGTGATCATAAGAGAACCCTAGCTACAAATATCAAAAAGAGGGGAAAAAATAAATTTTCAAATTGTTTTATTTGAAAGGACGTTGAATTTCTTGACAAAAAAAGCTGAATTAACTTCCTAAACATGATCACATGGGGAATAAACAAACTTATAATGCAAAAATTTGTGATAGTAAAACATTTTTGTCTAAACCACTCGATATTTTCATCTTTGGTGAGGACTAATCTGGGTTCAGAGTAATAGACACAACTCTTATCTCATGAAGGCGATTTTCCTGGGATTCGATCCTGGGAGGATACTAAGCCGAACTTCACAGAGGAACTAAGTTGTCAACTCAACCAACAACTTATGGATTTGTTACAGTACAATATGAGGAAGAGAAATAGGCCAAAAAAAACTCCATTGGCGCTAGAATACGACGTTTAAGCAGTACTGATTTGGATGAGATTCTATCACCCAATAATAATGTTTTGCTTGTTTCGTAAATTTAATATGGTTGATATGACATAGTGTGTTATAGTATTAGATGACAAAATTTAACAACCAAATCATCATTATTAATCACTAATTTAATGACATTACTCATAATTTTATTAAAATTTTCAACTACTCCATCAAACAACAACAGCAATTTATATTATAATTTTTTTTAATCATATCATATAAAACCATAATCGAACAAGTCATAATTCTCGGAGGCTTCTGTTACTCCAACGCAAAAAAAAATCGAACGATTAATCACTTTTGACGTGGAAAAGTTTATTTTTTTTAAATTTTGTTATGATCTCAAATATAATTTCATTGTTACTGATTCAAGTACGTAGAAAGAACAAAAAAAGTAACGAAATATTGTTGTTTCTGTACATGCCCTACGATTAGGGATGGTAATGTAGATGAAGGTCGTAATTGTTTCAGTAATGTTTTATTAAATATAATTAATTATGACATAAATATTAAAAAAGTAAATTATATTTAATCGTATAATCATTAATTGTGTTATCATATGAACGATTAGGTGGCTAGCCATGCATGTGTTTAGTTATTGGAATTTAACTAGATGACATCTTAAAAGAAGGTTCCTTCCTACTTCGTAGGCATAAAACATTCAGATTGAAAACTATATCTCTTACAGCTACAAACCAACATGCCATTGTCAGCCGCAAAATCTATCAATATCTATCGCAAACATATAATTTTACATTAATGTTCATAAATAATTAAATTGACAATTCTAGCAGAAAAAAACAAAGTATTTTTACTTACAAATCCACACACCAACATTAAAAGATATAAATTTGGCTAATTTATCAAAATATTAAATACAGTTTATATTATATTATAGCCCTTGATAAACTCTTATGTGTTTCAAAATGATAGGCCAACTTTTTATTTCATCTGTTTTAATATTTTTACTCATTCAAATATTTATCGTTTATTATAATATTTAAAAAATAAATATAATTACAACTTACAGTTAATCTAATTATTTTATTTAATTTTTATTATTTTCCTAATTAATTTGCTATTTTGAAAAGGGATTGATTGAGTTGGGATATTTTTATATTGGTAAGTTCTTCAGTAATCACATCAGAAAGATAATTTGGAAAAGAAAGAGGAGAGGGATGGTGTTAGCGACGGAAGATATGGAGACTAATAAGTCCAACTAATAAATTATGATTAAAAATAGGCAGACAAGTCAAAACCATCACATGTCTACCATTTATTACTTCATTTCAACTCCATATTCCCAAGGCAATTCTTCCTATCCTATTCATTTCTTCTATTCCATCGTTGATTTTTCTATCACAAGTAGTTAACTAATCGTTGAAAATTCACAGGGCCTCCTCATGCATCATGTGATTTTATATCTCTTTATCAAATCTTTCGGAAAATTTAGGTTCATGATATTCACAATAAATATGAATATCAATTGAACTAAATAATTTATTATTTATTCTTGTTTTGATCGGAAAATCTCTGTTTAATTAGGTACAAGAATGGGAATAGGTGTGAGATTTTGAAAAAAGAGATTCGTGGTCATTTCTGCTTATAAATGACATGATTTGAGCTCACATAATACGAGTGTCTGATTTTAGTTTCATGCCAAATATTTTTGGTGCCCACAATATAGCATAATATAATCGATAATTGATGGGGGTATACTTATAAATATGCACATATTTTCTGTGACTAATTTTTGTGGTTAATTAACTTTGTTATGCTATTACCCGAACAATTTATAAAAAAAATATTTTATACATATATATATTAATATTTTCTAATTACAGTAGAACTAATTTTTAAAACTAATTTTAAATTACATTAGAACTCATACATATATTACATATTCTCTAATTTCAATTTTAAGATAGGTTATTCATTAACTATAATGTAAATTTCAAATTTATATGACTAGTTATTTGTTTTCTGTTTGTATTTATCACCTAACGAAATTTGAAACATAATCTAGTTTATATTCAATATTTGTTTTTAAATTACGGTAGACTTATCGTCTATATCTTATTTATAAAATAAAATTAAATACAGATTTACATTTGTTAAAAAAAGTTAGACAACATACCTTGAAAGTTAACAGGGTGGTGTTCAAGTTGTATATATCATAGAGAATTTTAATATCATATATGAAATAAAAATTTTAATTTTTTTTATTGTAGTGATTCCTATTAAAATGTATCAATTATTTCTAGGCATAATATGATAGTATAAAGTTATAATTATTTTTCTAACGGTTAATTTTTTGATAGAATTTTTATACTTTTGTTTAAATTAAATAGTCTCATCCTTTAATTGTATGAAGTTAAAAGAATCTAAAATCAATAATGTTACATTATTTTTTTATTAAATTTAAAAAAATTAAAAAATATATTGCAACATATCTATCCTACTGATCATGGTGTACTTTTTGTTCAAATGTTAGTTTAATTTGATAAAATATAACTACAATAAGACATTTAAATATTGAAATAGTATAAATATTTAAAAATTAATAAGCTTAGCAAAGCATAAAAAAGTATCACACTTAATAATGTAATTAAACCAGGTAAATACAGATATTTAAAAAAAAATTTATTTGCTTTTTTCACTTTCATATGTGTTATAGTACTTTGTTCGTTCTAATTTGATAGGTAAAATTTATATATTAGATACAATTTTTTATTTTTATGTATATCATTTATATTAAGTTAATAAAATTCTTATATTTTCAATACAAAATTATTCATTTAAATATTTATTATTCAATTAAAATAGTCCGGATAATATTATAAAGGATAAAATATGTTATCGTCTTTGAATTATACGCCTAACTGTTTAGTGGTCTTCGTGTTTTTCATCAAATCATCGTTGTCCCTAAGTTTTCTAAACATTAGTTTAAGTTACGGCTTTCGTTATATTTGCTGAGATAACATTCTTTTAAAAAAAAACAATTGCTTTTAATGACAATTGTGCCCATGAAAATAATTTTATGTTTTGTAGTCCCTAAGTTTTTTCAATAATCTACGCTTTTGATCCTAATTAGTGTTATGAATACATTGAATTATACGGTCCAGAATATACAATATTACACAATTTTGATCCTTTATACATTAACATTTCAATAATTCCATCCCTGCATATAATTGATTAACAAAATTTGATAGAAGTGAATGACATTCAACATCCTACAGTACAAACAGTGACAAGATAGTGTTTGTCAAAATTAATATTTTCACCCAATAGCTACAAAGTAGCTACAAAATTAATTATTTGTCACATGTTATATCCAAAAAAAAGAAAATTGTAAATAGATTGTTTGAATGCTTCCAATTACCCTAGTTTTCTCACTAATTTTTGAAAAAAGAAAGTTGAGATGAGCTTCTTGAACCATTTCCAATACCTTCATCTATACTAACAACAACACAATTCTTAATAAATAAATATAATATAATATCATACTCAAACATCTCAACATATCATCATCATGATTTTGAACAGAAAATCTTCTACTTACTTCAAAAGATATAACATAACCTGTTGGGATTTTGAATGACTCAATTGCATCACTAATAAGGTCATTGAAACAACAACAATTTGAATCAATATTCTCCTTCCTTAAATGTCCGAAAGTTTAGAGAAATGTGATGTTATGTCACTCTTCCATCCCAACAAAAAATTGGAATTAAAATTCTTACTTGCAACACAATTAATCCAACTCAGAGATATTCAATAATATGTTAACCTAAATACAAAGAAACAAGAATATCTTTGCTTTTGTTTTTTACCTTTAGTTAGTTTAGGGCTCTTAAATTAAAATTAGAAATTAGAAATTTTACTACTCAGATGTGAAGAGTTTGGAATGGGAGGAGTTAAAGTAAGAGATGGATGAAGAAACATTTAAAGTGATAAGAGAAACAATTCAAGAAAAACACTATTTGATAAGAAAAGGCAAAATCAAAATAACCACGAGATAAAATATTTAGTTGTTTTTTCTCAAAACCATGATTTGGACTAACGTTTTAAAAACTCTCTGAAAACTAGTACGGATCAGCAATGGGAGAAGACAACTACTTTATTTTTTGTATTTTATTACAGAGTAAAATAAATTTAAGTTCATACTATTTATATTACTTGTATAATGAAGACAAACACACACTAAATGTGTGTAACAAACTATTTGTCAACTGATATAATTAATTTGGACTCCTAGATAAGTAATAATCAAACGTGACGGTATCTACAATATCTCAAATAAATTTTGTAAACTCAATGACCATAATATTTTGATGAGAAACACCGTAACCGTGAAATATATATGTGTATAACCCAGGGATGATAACATGTTTTACTCATTAAGCAAAAGAGGGAACAAATTAATCACAAGCAAGAGCAACTTAGTCATTTTACTCAAAATCATAACTTAGACTAACGTTTCAAAAACTTGGAGATCGCGACTATTTGATGAAAATACGACAACTAAACAGATAAACGTATAATCAGAACGACAATATCTTTTACCCTATTTTAAAACAACATAATAATTAACATTTCCAACCAATAGTTATTGTTGAAAATTATCTATTAAATTAGAACGGTAGGAATTATAGTTTTAGATATGTTTTTTATAAAGGTTATAATTAGCGTTTGACGAGTGAAGGGTAGCATAACTAAGATGGTAAACGGTGTTTAATTAGATTGTGCAGGTGACGATTATATATAGCAAAAATGGTGAGAGTATATATTCATTTGAGAAGGCTCAAACATTAAAAGATGAAAATTATAAAAATAAAATTCATATTATTCGTAACGTGTCTAATCGTACATTCATTAATCGTGTTAAAGAGTTAGAAATTTCAAACATGTGGACGTATTTGTATCTTCGTGTCCAAAATTGGTGTCTTTGAGCAGCATTTTCAACTTATGGTAGTTAGAATAAGAGTGTGGAAATCGTACGTAATAAATTGAAAAGATAACTTATTAACTTATTTCTTTCATCTTTTCCTTTAATGCAGACGTGTGTATGTATGCTTATAAAGAGGTTGGAAAAATGAGCTTAAGAATTAATTCCAAGAATCCCTCAAC
The DNA here is from genome assembly GCA_948193385.1 of Breynia disticha f. nivosa. Classification (NCBI taxonomy): domain Eukaryota; kingdom Viridiplantae; phylum Streptophyta; class Magnoliopsida; order Malpighiales; family Phyllanthaceae; genus Breynia; species Breynia disticha. The sequence goes on along the minus strand of CANYCX010959963.1, from coordinate 7,819 downwards.
AGATTCCATAGCATTTTCATTTTTCTCTTAAAAATAGACACACTTTTATATATTTTATTTCAATATATAAATATATTTGATTTTTTAAATTTATTTATAATAAACATATTGATATTTTTATCATCATTTATTAACCAAATTTTTACTAGAGCTTTTATTAACAAAGACTTTTTAAGAATATAATAAAAAGAACACATAATTTAATTAACATTAACTATTATAACAACCATTTTTCTAAAAATTGTGAAATTTTTATTGTGACGGAGGGAGTATTACTTACTATTAGACCAAAAAATATAGGTGATTAATGATCAATCAAGTATTCTAGATAGAAAGAGCTTTTGTTCAGATGAAGAAGGTAAGTAATAACTTCGAAAACTAGTTCGCAGCTTTATATGGTCAATATAAACTTCAATTAATGTGATAGAATAAAAATTTTTCCTGCCTGGAGTCACAACTGGTAATTAGGACCTTATGATATAAGGATTTGGGTATTTTTCTTTTCCTTCAACTCCTAAAGGTATTGTCAATTTCTTGCAAAAGAAGCTGTACTGCTACTGTTTTATGTAATTTGATTATCCATGTGAAAGACTTTAATTTCTGCGTTTCTTATGTGCACAAGTGTCGTATAACAACATGAATTAAATCTCCACTTAAATAACTCTCACTTATTTGCTGTCATTGCCGACAAGGCTCTTCCATATATATACAAAACCAGCTAATAAGAAAAAGTCATTAGTATTGTATTTGTCTCTAAATAATAGTCCACTTTGTTAATGACGCAAGATTATCGTTAAAATGTCTCGCGATAATGTTATTTTTATTATTTTATATATAAAAGTATAAAAATCTTTTTTAATATATTGATCATTAACAAGAATTTAAAAAGATAATTCAGCCTTGAAAAGATTAAAAATAGAGAATCATATTCCTAGCAAAAATAATGAAACAGAAACCATAAATAGTGGATCAATGCATTAATCAAAATTTTTATTTTCTGCATTATGTAGATTAATCCAGGAAATGAGATCTTAATACTTATTGATGACATTTAATCAACAATATATTACATTGGATAATTAAACATAGAGATCATGTAGTTTTGATTTACACTTTCTGTTGTGGGTGTTATCTTTCTGCAACTTAAGCTAGATTAAACATAACTGTTCTTCCTTTTCATCTTGTGATATACTAGCAAATCAAGAGACCTACACTCGCAAAAACAAAAGTAAGCACCTAACACTTAACAACAAAACACATTTCGTTTCCCCTTTTTCTTTTTAATCTTCAAAACAAGCCAGAATTATCTTCTAAGGGCAAGTTTAATATGTCTTCATGACCCTGAACTGCACCTTCATCAAACAACCATTTCTCTATCAGTGTAAGAGGGACTTGTGCCTCAAAGTTTGGCTTGCTTTCATCTTGAAAAAGTGTTGTTTCCGGCGTCAAATTTGCCGCCGTTGTCTCGTCGGCCGAGTTAAGAGAGATATCTGAATTGGAAGATTTGAAGCAAAAGAAAGAGTCAAAACACTCAGTTGTCACACTACGAGCACCTTCGCTTGAACTTGAATTTGCAGCGACGTTTGTGTTGTTGAATGAGCTTTGTGTGGTGTCTGAATTTGTTTCCCCAGTTTTTTGAGAATTTTTCTTCCAGTTTTTTAGCAACTTTGCTATATTTTCAGCACTTGATGCATACATAGCAGAACCAGATTGAAGTGCTTGAAACTGTCGAATTGAGTTTTGGTTATTGTAAGCACTATTGTCGGCGGTACTATGTAAGGGTTTGGTGTCAGAAACCAAAGAGTTTGGTTTATCAAGAGACAAGGCTTCAGATAGGGCTTGTTTGGCTAAACGAATATCTGTCTGAAGCCTTCTCTCCCACTGACCTTTTGGTTGTGAAGTATGTGGTGGTGGTGGTGGTGGTGGTGAAGACCCATCTTGATTATTTTGTCCATCTTGGTGAAGCTTCTTCAGCTTTTTCTTCAAATGGGTATTCCAGTAATTCTTAATGTCGTTATCTGTTCTCTGTGGAAGATAAGATGCTATAGCTGCCCATCTGCAATCAGTTAGGTCTTAATTAGGTTACTATAGTTCCAAATCTGTGACTCTTTTCATTTTGTTCTTTGCTTTTGAGTTGGAAAAAAATAAAAACCTATAAATAAAGGTCACCTGTTGCCCAAAAGAGCTTGGAGGTGGATAATCATCTTCTCTTCATGATCAGTAAAGTTACCACGTTTAATTCCAGGTCTCAGATAATTAGTCCATCTAAGCCTGCAACTTTTGCTGCATCTAAGCAGACCTGAAACAACAAAAGAACCCACAAGTTAAACAAGAAAGTAAATGTTTCAGTAAAGACTATGTATAGCATATAAATAACTTAAATCTTGGTTCTAATAGTTACTACATATGTGGTTTTGACACTGCCTGATCTTGGAAGCATAAGAATAGATAAAGATTCAATAACTGCTCTCCACTTGCAGTAGTAAAGAGCACAGGAATTATATGCAGTTGCTTATATTAATTGCACCCACCAACCCCTTTGAAATCGATTAAAGAACAATCCGAAAATGATAAAACAATCAACTTTGAGAAGAAAACTTAATGTATAATTGATTAATCACCTGTATTAGTAGGAACTGATCTCCAATTTCCAGGACCATGTTCTTGTATGTAAGAGACCAAGATGATATCTTCTTCAGGAGTCCAAGGTCCTTTTTTCACACCTATTTTATCACAACAGGGAGGTCTTCCCATCTCTTACTAGAAACTACTTTGATAATTTATATTCAACAAACGAAAATGGTCTTTCTTCCTTCTGTGAACTGAAAGGAAATACAAAGAAAAATGGAGAGAGAGAGAGAGAGAGAGTGGTGGGCAAAGACAAGCGTCCAAGGGAGGAAAGAGGTGTGTATATATACAGAGAAAACGCTGACCAAGGTGAGGTAAAGAAGAGAGGAGAGAGTCAAGGGAGCATTTACTCTTTGGCTGGCAAAAAGTCGTATGCACTTCTTTTCCTTATACACTTCATTATGGGCATCGCACCGAAAAGAAGACAAAACCTAATGAAGAAAACCCTAATTATTACTGTATTATTCACTCTTATCCTCTCTTAAATGCTTTTGTGTTTATCAAATTAAATAGCTGTTGCAGTAATAACTAGGGTTTTGACTTTTTTTTGTTCTTAGAATAGAAGTAGTCCAATTTTTACTCTTTCTGGATTCCCTGTTTTTGACCTTTTCCTTAAGTTGTTTCAAGAAATTAAACTACTTCATCTACTACCAATCGATACTTTTTTTTTTAAGTGTAGTTTTAAAAATTTACATATAAATTAAGAAATTTTTTGAATAAATTAAAAAAGATTATATTGTCTGTGGTTGATTTTGAGAGAAACGATAATAAAAGTAATGCATAACTCGAACTGAAACTTAAATATTGAGCGTATTCATTATAGGTAGAAGTTAAGTAAAAATACATAACTACACTTATTTTAGAACAAAATTTTAGAGTTAAAATTATACTTAAAAAGATACAAAGGAAGTTATTATGTGATTAAATTAGCTTGTGTGTTATAGTTATTATGTAATTTTACAATATTTTTCTTATTTAATAGTCTATTTTAATTAGATATAAGTATTTGTCATTTGGATGAATAAATTTGTAAATGTTGAAATGTTGAATAAATTTGTCTATTTTACAATATTTTTCTTATTTAATAATCTATTTTAATGTATTTAAAATGTTGAAAATCTGATTTCTGGAAAAGATAAAAATGTCTTTTAAATAATAAATACTCTATATAAATTTAAAAAATTCTCTATATATTGAGACAAACATATTTAGAAATTTAACTTATCAATTTAGGATGAAGTGAGTAATACTTACTTGATGCTGATTTTTTATTCTATCTTATCATAATTTATTCTACCAGAAATCAGATTTTCAACATTTTAACATTCTGAAAAGGATTTCCTTGTCTGCAATTTGAATTTACAACCCATAATTGTATAATGCTATATGTGGGATTTGTACAGTATGGTGATGGAGTTCCATGAAGTGGGAGAAAGAGGGTGGTCATATTTCATTGAACTTGATGAATATGTGGAAAAATATATGAAAATGATGGGTGAGTAGAACTATTGTATCATATATGTTATGAGTAGCTACGTATGTACGTACGTGTGTATACCAATATGAAATGGTCGTATATTTGTACAAGTACGCAACATCTACTACTGTTAGGACCACCATGGCAAATCAAGCTCAGTTACCTTTTTGATCTTAATAGAGATGCTTATTTTTGCTTGAAACTCCACTCTCCATCTTGCTTTAATCTTGTGGTCGTTTCTCATTAAGAATGAGTTTTGTTTGTCCATGCAATTATGCAAGAATTGCCCCAGCTCATTCAAGTGTGTTTATTGAGATAGGGAAACTCGAATTTAATGCATTTAATTATAATTAATCTCAAGTTCCAATAGATTAATTATGATGTTTACTAATTTCTCCAGGACTGTTCAGGTAGTTCACTGGATTAATGATAATTACTGTTTGAGATTTCAAAATTCTAATGTGCTTAACACATTGATTATTCACGTGGGTTTTCTTCCTCAACTTCACAATCGAAAATGAGGTTCGAATTTGACCAAAATGTGAATATTAATAGCAAAAAAGTCTTATGTATTGTTTAGAGTAGATAGAAAAATAAAATTGGTTCTGTTTATCTGTAAAACAAATAAGTAGATCGAGGTTAAAGAACATTAATTCTTATTGTAGTATTTTGCCATATAATCGAGGCCTATCATTTTATGCTTGTGTATTTTACCCATTTATGAATGTGGAAAGATCGAAGTAGATTAAAAGAAAATTTTAATAAAGAACTAAATCACTGGATAAGCTAAGTGACCAATTTCCTAACAATAGCATTTCTCTAAAAAACAGTGGTTTAAACCCAACGAGCACTGAGCATGCATAGAAGATTTCTAATCTGAACTTAATATTTAGGCTCCGTTTGTCTGGAGGAATTTATATTCTAGAAAAATATTTTTTTAATTTTTTAACGTTTGTTATCAACGGAAAATAAATCAATAAAATTAAAAATTAACAAAAAATAATACTTATTTTTAACATATTTTTTAAGAACATATTTCTTTTATTTAAAATATAAAATTATATTTATATTTTTAAATATTTGAGTATGAAATATTAGAAAGTATAATTCCAAAAAATAAGATTTTAAAACATAAAAATATTTTTCATAAAAAATCAACGTCCGCTACACAAACGGAGCATTAAAGAAAAAAATAGAGAACAAAGTCATTGATTTTTGAATATTTTAGATCTGAATCGACCAAAAAAAATTCATCTTGTACGATTTTGATTCTTAAATAATTTTTTAATTGAGAACTATACCAAATTATACTGAACCAAAGAATTAAAACCGATACTAATTATATATATTAAAAATATTACTAATTATATTAAATCAATTCAAATTTATTTGATTATATTGTATGATACTTTGAATAATTTTTTTAATAATATTTTTTGCTTATATAATCTTATTATTAAAGCTTGCGTCTCATATTAAGTGTTGTTAAAAAATTGTTGAATTGAGGAGATACTTTTAGTAAAATTTTGAGTTATTAAAGAATTGTTGAATTATGAAATATTTTAAGATTTTAATTTATGTTAAAAATTATTAAGTTATTTTTAATTGTAACACATCAAAATTTAAATGTTTTGGTATCTATATGAAAAAAATTTATTGAAACAGATATTTTAAGCTACATTCTTTAACGTGAAAGGAAATTATTAAAATAAATCAATAATTTTACTTTAATGTGAAAAAAACTTTTTTTTAAAAAAATCGATCCATCTCTTTTTTTGAACCAAAAAGACCCGAAAAATCGACCTAAACTTATTTCAAATATCGAAAGACTCGAACAAAACCGATCTAAAATATCGAAAGACCCAAATTAAAGTAAAAAAATTGAGTCGGATCAAATTCATAGGCCAGAAGCGAACCAATCCATGCTCAACCTAACGAGCACTTAGAATCATTATGATTTAATGAGTTAATTAACAAACAATTAAGTTATGATACTGGGTAGATATATTTTTACATATATTTTAATTAGTGCCCTAAATTAAAGGATTAGCTAGAAAATTTAAAAAGCTGTCGAGTTGAAGTCACATATTATATATAATATAAAATTAAATTATCCTTACATATTTTTTGTATAAACCTCAAATTTAGGATGAGGGAACGATGTTTCAGCCCAAAATCAGAAAAAATCACCAGACTCGGAAAACACTTATGGTGATACTTACATATGCTTGACCCAAAAAGACCAGCAGATATTCGAACCTACGATCGTTAGAATAAGATATTATCCTTAGATATAATGTCCATGAACGGGCCCATCCCAGTAAAACCAGTTTTGCTTTTGGTTTCTACAGTACAATAAGATAAAAGTGCAGCTTATCTGATCTCTCACAACAAACTAGTTCAGAGTCAAAGAATGTGAACATAAGATCAAATTTGCAGACACCAAACGAGAACAAACCATATAAATCCAAAATAAAAATCTGTTTTTTAGTGACAAAATCAAACAAGAAATGGTTACATGAAACATATATAGACGTCAAATTTTCAACATCACTTTTCCGTGTGTCATTAAACATAAGTGGACTTGAGAGTTGAAGGCATACGTAGGGATGTGTTGGTAGCTTAGCTAGGTTTGTGTCCTAATTTTTACTACTTGTCTACGTCTACTTCTCCGCCCAATTAATGGCCAAACATTTTTGTAAGAAACTGCCAAATGTAATGTCGATTAATTTCGTATTTAAACAGCCCTTCCTTATAAAAACTCCTCCTGTGCTTCTCTTATCTTGGTATATTTTGTTAGTATTTTAAGATCTGATCCAACTACTAATCTAGCCTAACAGCTGGATTATCTGGTCACTATTTCAATTATTGGGTTAGTTGTCTGCATAAATAATATAAATAATAATTGTATAAAAAATCATTGAATATTGTAATTTAAGATAATATTACTAAAACTATGCAAATCAGTTCGATCGATTGAACTTTGGTCTAACCGTGTGAGTTAATAAGTTTTACTAAGTTTGACGCATCTCCGGTATTTAATGTAAAACCAAACCAATTTAATGACTAGATCTTCGAATCTTATATACTAAATTTAATAAAATACAATTCTATAAAAAGTATTTTTATTATTTAAAAATTCTACAAGATAAATACAAATTTTTTTAAACTGTATTTGATAATAATAAAAATAATTCTTACTCAACTAAAATTCAGATGATAAAGTAAAATTATTTCTTTCTTAACAAATCAATTAACACTTTAAATTATTAGACATTTATTTATTTATTTAATGGAATTTTATTTTTATTTTTATTATATAAAATATTAATAATTTAATTAATTTTCTAATAGTAAATAAATAAATTTAAAATATTTATTTTTATTATTATTTAAATATTTGCATTAAAATTATCAATAATATAAAATAATTTAAATGAATAAAATTAATATAAATGTAATATGCAACATTTTGTCACATCGCACGGGTTCTAGCTGCTAGTTATGAACTAACCATTTACTTTAGAAATTTCATATTAGTAAATCATCCATCGCATACTCCTCATTGTTTTATATTTTATATATTGTGTCCCTACATGAAAATGTTTTTAGTTTCGTCACTCTACATGAACTTCCAATTCTATTCGACTTCAAATTCAACACAAGTGCAATTCCAACTATGAATTAACTAAAACCATTTTTATTTTAATTAAC
>CANYCX010959864.1:0-19763 GCA_948193385.1 Breynia disticha f. nivosa | reverse complement strand
TTATGCTCCCAGGAGCCTGTAACCCTCCATATCTTTAAAATATTGCTCGCACGAGCCATTACCTAATTTCATCTGCTCCCCAATGAGCCCCATATGTATGCATGATGTAAAAACAATCGCAAAACACCACCTTGCATAAACAATCATGCTAGATAAATCAATACACTTTATATCATAACATGATCACAATCACAATATAACTCACATCAACAACAATGTAAATATCAATATATTACATTGCTTTTCACACTCATCATCCAACACACATTCCAATCACATTCATTAATTTCACAATCCATACTTCACAAATCACATCAAACATACTCAGTTTACATCTAGCAATTTCATTCAATAAACACAACTTTTCATAAAAGAACATACAAACGAAATAAGTCGCGCTCATGCTACTTACCTCACAAAAGCTCAGCTAATTTCCCGTCTGGGAACCTCCTTCTCCCGGTTTAGGTCCTCCTAAACACAATTAAGAATTATATTAACTACATATACGTGTCTAAAATTTAATTACACGATAAATGTGCGATTCCATAACATTTATATATACATATGTAATATGTTCATCTATTCCTTTCTCTCTCTCATTTATTAATTCCATCAATCCTTCACCTAACCTTCCCTTTCCATTAATACAAACCATATCCAATTTACTTATTAACCTCTCCCAAGTATAATTTTACTAATACAACGATCCAACATATAATCTAACTCTGATTCCTTCCAATTTTCTTTCCAAAACCATAAACCATTTTCCTTATTCCAAAATTAATTATGCCTCATTAATTACCCAATCAAATTGGCCATGCAAACAACCTTAATAGAGCCCAAGAAAATTAACCCTAGCATCAAAACTTCAAACCAAACTTAGGGTTACAAATTCAATTTTCGTCACTCTAGACCTTCCATTTTAAAACACCATTTTCAAGCCTCTAATCCATAAACTAACCCTAGAACTTGATTCCAATGGTTACTACACATCCATACCTTTCCATCAAACCTAATTTTACTCAAAACGGGGCCAAAATGAATTGATTATCACATCTTAAAGTCCTACCATGATCAAAAACGAAATTCACAATTTCAAGCCGAAGAAAACTCACCGAATCAAGCTTTTAATCTGATCCTACAACTTTCAATCACCAAGACTCAACAAGTTCCAAGCTCGGTTAGGGTTTTTCAGAATTCGCTCGGGTTTTGAAATGATTTAATGTGGATGATGGTGGATATAGAGAGAGATAGGAAGAGATATATATATAAGGTTCGGAAATGACATTATTGTCCCCGACTCTACATACTTGCCTCCTTCTCGATTTTCTCTCTCCCAGTTAGTTAAACCTAATCTAATTTTAACTCTTAATATATTCTACAGTCTCCCATCATTTTATAATTAATTCTTTTTGTGAAAAATTTCCGCTCATATATATATTAGATATTTAATTAAATTTTAAAATTACGAAAAACGGAGGGTGTTACACTTGTAAATTTCCAAACATTCCCTACAAGTTGACTTAAACAACCAAGTTCTTTTATGGACACATTTCCATTACCATTTTAAACATTAAAACATAAATCAAACATGCTTAACCATATAAAGGCAAAGCATTCAATGGTAAGCGTCAAAAGTACACTTACCTCGAACTCCACGAATTGGCTCATCACTCGATTCCCGATTTATGTTCCGATTGTCGCCTCCTACATAAATCATAACACATTTCATGTTATTCACAACACATTATACTCAATTTCTCATTTACTATTCGGTTTCCCCAAAATCGCTAATTTTCCCACAAAGATAAATTCTTCAATCTTCCATAAATTCTTAGACTTTAGGTTAAATGTTTGTACATTTAGTAACTAGGATAAAAACCCAACAAAACCCTACCAAATGTACCTTACTTTACTCAAATTTTAGCCTAGGGTTAAAGAATCTTACCTTTCCTCTCACTTGGCTTCAAAACCTAATATGGAGAAATCAGATGTAGGCATCATTGTGTTGTTAATCTATTGAAATCCACGGGTTTTTGGTTAGGTTTTGCGTTTAAGGATGCTGTTTTAGGGTTGAGAGAGTGTTTAGGAAGTTTGGGATATGTTCTTATCCCATTCTTGTTGTGTTCTGCCATTTTAAGGACATGTCCAAGCCCCTGCTAACGTAGGTTTATTTCACAATTAACATACGTTAGTCAAAATGCATTTATGGGAAAACTGACTTGCGTAACGTATGTTATTCTTCAATATAACGTACATTACTCAACTGAACAATGCATAACGCACATTAATAACACAATTAATGTACTCTAATGTAGCCCTGACTGCCACATTTTCCATTTTCGACCTTCTTTCGATCCCCAGCATATATATCCTTTTATATACATTCTTCCCACTTATTTTAGACATTATTTCAACATTAAATAGACATTTTTTAGGGCGTTATAGCTCTCTCCTTAAGAAATTTTGTCCTTAAAATTTGAAGCAAGTTAGGTTCCAATCGACTCAACTTACTTCCCTCACACAATCCAACTTAAAGCTCGTAGGCTTTTAATAACTACAAGGGTCACACATACCAACAAGCAAGAACATTTCTTTATGTTCCAAATTTTTCTTATATACTATTATAGTTAAGTATATAATCAAGTTCTCTTTCGAACTTATATACGCAACTCCAATAGCATTGAAGTTCACGATATATGCTCACAGTATACCTCACTATTAACACAATTGCAGCCTCAATCATACAAGCATTTTATAAACTCAAGCTTAATAAGTAAACCAACCCAAATCATCTAATTAGCAATAGAGTCTAACATCCAGGTTCCCATCTTGTTTACACATCCAAGTAACTTTTCCTTATTCATTATCCACTTGAACACTTCATCTTACCCATACATTGATGAGGGTAATCATTTTGCCTACATACTTATTCTCATCCCTATACTCACCTTCATGCATAAGGTTTCCACCCCTACATTACACTCACAAAAGTGCTCAAAGCACAGCCTTACGTTACAGTTTAACGTTCAAGTATTTCTACTCACGAATTCACACTTAAGGGCTTTTCCACACCCATAAGTTTTCGACACTTTCATATTACCCACTTCTAGGCGATATGCCTTTAACACATTGCACGTTCATCCTTGATCCCAATATCAGCTCCAACTCCATATACCTCTATTCATCGAGTACTCAAATGAATATCCAAACATATCCTTGCTATTCCATTTCTACTCTTAACACTTACCGATCTTTCCATAAGTTCCACTTTAGAGTATTTCTTATACTCATAGATTATTGTATTTTGATATGTTCATTTTCTCGTAATATGCACTTGACACATCACCTTTCACATCGCTAATTCTAGCACCATCATGCATCCTATAATACTCTATTTCTCTCGACAAATAATCACTCAAAACATCCTCGAATCATGTCAACTCATCAAACTGATATCCATATCTCATCATTACAATTTGCTCTATTTTATTTCCTCAAATATATATATGCTCACGGTCTCTCATATTTCAGGTATTACCAACCTAGGATAGGTAAACAAGAACATAATTTTGCAATTGCATGAGAAAGAATTGCAACAATACAGAACGTTTTCAAAAAAATGCAAGAAATGTCCTACCCTTGGTCAAGAAAACTATACAGGAAGCCAAAGAATCACTCCCTCATACAAAGTACAACCCTGGCACTACCTTTAAGAGAAAGGACGAGCGATAGTAACCTCAATGCTCACTCTCTATAATCAAATCCTCAAATGTACTATACCAGAGTCTCTCAATATCATCAATAAGTGATACTTCTAATAATTTTATTTCTTTGTATCTTCTCTCGCATATTCAATATTGTTCTTTCCTCACAAAGGGGCTATTTACAAACCTCAAATCCTCAATTAAATTTTACCTTTCACTCATTCAATACTTAGTCAATCACTTAGACAGTCAATTTCATTCATTTTAATTTGTATGGGACTCAATCCAAACAACACTCTAGATAACTTTCCCAATTTCTAGGAAAACACTCATACACTCACTAGTCACTTAGGTTTCCTCTTAGTTTTTCAGTCTCATTTAGGCAATTTGTTTGCTGCTCAAAAGTTCACCCGTAATTGTTTTAATCACTTATGATTACAAGGTAGTTATCTCACGTCTATTTCTAACTCTCATTAACTCGCTTATACTAATGAAAGATTTCACTCTCAATCTTAAAGCATAACATAAATCATCTAACACACCATAAATCATCATAACAGGAATAGATATAGTTTTCATACTATAACTGCCACTAGGATTGGCCGCAGTCTCATCCCGTATTATAGCATCCATACGTGTCTGGGACAAAACTGCTGCTTGAGAAGCTCCCACATCTCTAGGGGTAGTATACATAGTCTGTCCATCTATTCCCATCCTTTCCTCCGTCCTTTTTGCATAAAAAAATTCGAGAAACATGGTCTGGTTTGTTGCAATAATAGTATACTAGGCAAGTATCCCCACCTGACTGCATACTTGCTCTCTGGCACCTAGTAGTAGAGTACCCAACAACTTGTTTTCCTCTTCCTCTGAAGTCACCTTCCATATGTATGTTGCCTCTGGTATACACTTCAGAGGGTTTGGAATCACACCTCTTGCCTCCTCTGGTGCAACTGGATCCTTTTGACCTCTTTCGTTTCTTCTCCTCACACTGACCCTACTCAGCGGCCAACTCTTCCACCCTAATAGGGGTCTCCAACATAGTCTGGTAGGTAGGTTGCTTCCCTGCTATCTGGGTGCGACTGTTGTATCACAACCCCCTCTCAAAGAGGTCTCTCCTCTGTTGGTCAGTAGCTACCTCCTGTGGCTCGTATTGAGAGAGCCTCGTAAATTGCGTCTCATACTCCACAACGGTCATCCCTTTTTGTTTGAGTTTCATGAACTCAATCTTCTTTTGACTTTGATACAATAGTGGGGTGTATTTGTCTCTAAATTCTCTCTTAAAATCCTCCCAATTAAGGGTAAGTCTGAATTTTGGAAACCGTCTCCCACCAATACCACGCATCTCTCTCTAGAAGTGAGGTGGTGTACCTCAGCTTCTATTCCAGAGTGCACTGCATCCGATTAAGAATCCGCTATGTCTGTTTGAACCAATGCTCTGCTTCGGTATAATCAGTGGTACCCTCAAAGGACTTTGCGCCTTGTCTGCGCACATCTCTAAACTTTCTATCTATATTGACTCCCAACTGACCCTCTTGCTATCTCATCATACTTTGCATCATTTTGTAAAAAAGAGCATAAGCGGGGTCAAAGGGTGGAATAGCAGCGTGTGTCTACTGCTCACCGTGCCTTGGGGCAAATCCCTACCCCTACACAGACTCTTGGGACTCGGCAGCCTCGTGTGATACATGATCGACTGGCTCCATCCTATAGAAATCATCATTTCTAAAACCTTAGTTTCACACACATTGATGCAACAAAAACATTTTTGTGGCATAGTCCCCAGGGAATCTAATCCCTGCTCTAATACCACTAAATGTGAACCCTAAATTCGTAATACTCTTTTTTGATCAAACAATTATTTTGGCAACCATTTTTTTCATTTTAAAACATAAATTATGGAAGAGAGAGAAACTATAAACAAAAGCTTTTCGAACACATCTAATAAAGACCAATATTGGTCATACACAAAATAAGTATTGAATGAGGAAGCAATGGAAAAAATTTTAACATGTCATGTTTATAAATTTCATCTATACTAAAATCATATAAACATACAACACTAATATAATTCAAATATAGCAGCTCGAACTTATTCAGTATCGCAACGCTTAACCTTGTCGAAAACATTGTTCCGTCACTAATCCCTGTCAAACTACACAACATTCAACAACATACAAAGGTGAGTATATAAAATACTCAGTAAGTGTTAGCCTAAGTGTTGTTAAGATGAGGTACAGGGGAACCTTCGGCCAGCACGGGGTGTGCTCATGCCTTAATTCCCTATGGTTCACCGTTGCCAAGTCAAATACAGTTCTTTTAGGTGTTTTATATGCTAAGGAATCATCCTAGATCACTATCTCACTTCAGATATTCATTAGTACATTATTCAGGCTAAAACTAGGTTTCTGGGCCACATTAACGTATGTTTATCCAAACCCTAACGTACGTTGTTCATTAGCAAGTATTATCATTTCCAGGATAAGAATAACGTATGTTACCTTTCTTGGTAATATGCGTTATTGCACTTAACGGACGTTAATCATTGCATTAACGTACATTAAGGCATTCCTAATTACCATTTACACACACTTGGTTCAATCCAAGACTTATACATTTCATACATCATATAGGCAAGTCAAAACAACCATCATAGCCTCTTATTCAACCATTTGTCACATCATATAACCACACACAACACTCAAACATAATAGCCAACCATCATAAACTTTCATTTATCCATTTCATACAATTCATACTTTCAGCATATAACGAATGCAACTCAACCTATCCATAACATAATTATGAACATATTCATTGTTCCAATTCGTACTCCTTTTCAAATCAACGAAATCTCATACAATCCACTAAGTCTCCTCAAATCCAACATTCATAGAGTCTACCTACTCATTTTCATCCAAGAACATTACAACAGATCACCATTATTCCAAAACAAATCAGTACATGCACATACAAGCTTTATTCAATTCATAGACACACATCACATTCCTCAATATCTTCATCAAAAACACAAATCATAACATACCTCCACAAGCACAAATTCAACTAGTTTATATAAGCACTCACAATCACACCACTACATAACTATGCAAGATTATACAAATTCCATATAACACATACAAGAGCACATGTTGCTCATTCACAAGTCATGCTCACATCATAACCAACACACACACACATTCATTTCCATATAGCCAATACATGTATGCATAATGAATGCAAATCTAATCCTAATGCATTTCCACACACATATGCTCTGCTGCGGAGCCTTAAAATTTCTATGAGAGAGTCCACTCTCGTTGCACGCATGTGGGCACAAACCTCTTTTTCTTTTCTCATAAACAAGAGAGAGTCCACTCTCTTTCATCACAATTGGGTTAATCCCCTATTTTTTCCCTTATGCCTAGCCTAGTATCGGGCTCTCGCTTGGTATAAAACTCATTAAGGATAAATCCCTCTCAAACATAACATCAAGAGGCAAGCTCTTGTGTTCTCAAATCTTGGGCTAGTCCCCCTTTTTTTCATGTGGAAGAACAATGTGCCTTCCCTCTAATATCTCAAGCACAAACATACAATGTGCTTATGCAATGCCAAAACAAGGACATGTGTGAATGGAAACCATGCACTTCTAATATTCCATCTCATAATTTCACAATATCACATATGCACGAATGTTCCACAATAATCATCCATTTTCACAACACAAGTCCAACATGTTCATAACGGCCAACTCATGGCATAAGCCAACATACAACATTCGTGCTCATATGAGTTCATCCTCATAACCATAAAGGAACACTTATAACATACACATGCATATTCAACATAATTTTATTATAAGTTTCATGCTTTTGGTCATACAACATATTTCATAAAGAACATCACATTCAACTTCCATTTGGAATTCCACTCTCCACAATATACTTACCAAGCATGCATCATTCATGTCATCACATAAGTCATAAGCTTATGAACATTCATCCCTTTTCTTAATGAACATATTAAACAAACTCACCATTACATTTAATTTCTTTAATTTAAAACATTTCCATAGTACCTTACTATCACTAATTTCATTCAACACATATCAACCACACACTCTTACAAATTTCCAAACATTCCTTACAAGTCAACTCAAACAACCAAATTCTTTTATGGACATATTTCCACTACCATTTTAAACATTAAAAAATTAATCAAACATGTTTAACCATATAAAGGCAAAGCATTCAATGGTCAGCGTCAAAAGTACACTTACCTCAAACTCCACAAATTGCCTCCTTGCTCAATTCTTGATTCGGGTTTCAATTGTCGCCTTCTACACAAATCATGACACATTTCATGTTATTCACAACACATTATACTCAATTTCTCATTTACTCTTTGGTTTCCCCAAATTAAGTAATTTTCCCACAAATTCTCAAATTTTAGGTTAAATGTTTGTATATTTATTAACTAGGATAAAAACCAACAAAACCCTACCAAATGTACCTTATTTCACTCAAATTTCAGCCTAGGATTAAAAAATCTTACCTTTCCTCTCACTTGGCTTCAAACCCTAATGTGAAGAAATTAGATGGATGAAACGTTATCTTGTTAATCCACTAAAATCCACGAGTTTAAGGTTAGGTTTGGTGTTTAAAGAGCCTTGGGATGGTGTTTTAGGGTTGAGAGAGTGTTTAACAGGTTTGGGATATGTTTTTATCCCGTTCTTCCTGTGTTCTGCCCTTTTAATGACATGTCCAGGCCCCTATTAACATAGGTTTATTTCACAATTAACATACGTTAATCAAAATGCATTTCTGGGAAAAGTAACTTGAGTTACGTACGTCATTCTTCACTATAACGTATGTTACTCAACTAAACAATGCATAACATACATTAATAACACAATTAATGTATGCTACTGTAGCCATGATTGCAACATTTTTTATTTCTAACTTTCTTTCGATCCCTATCATATATATCCTTATATATAAATTCTTCCAACTTATTTTATACATTATTTCAGCGTTAAATGCACTTATGTATGCCAATGCAACTGACACAAATGCATGCCCTGGGGTATTTATTTCTTTCGCACATGTGAGAGTCAACTCTCGTATTTTCACTAATCCCCACATAAATGAGAGCTTTTTCTTGATTGGCTAATCCCCACATAAAATGAGAGCTTTCGCTCGTTTGGCTAATCCCCACATTATGAACATACAACGATGCTCATGATATATCCACATGATATGTTTGAATGGAGTACAAGCATATCTAATATCTCAACGACAATTTTAACATACACAGATACATATTCCACATTTCTTTCAAACATATAATGTTTGCAATTTATTCCTTATACATCATGTTTCACCATGTCAAGTTTTCACACAATTTCAAACACCAATCGCAAATTATCCACAAATATCATTCATTCATAAACTACACGCATAAGCCAATATATATAAACATATATATATATATATATATAAACATATATATATATATATATATGTATGTATACATACATGTATATGTATGTATACATACATCTATATGTATACATGTATATATACACACATGTATATGTATATGCATATATACACACACATGTATATGTATATGTATGTATACACACATGTATATGTATACACACATGTATATGTATATGTATATATACACACACGTATAAGTATATGTATGTATACACACATGTATATGTATATGTATGTATACATACATGTATACATGTATGTATATATGGATACGTGTATACATGTATACATTTTTACCTAAGTTATAATTCCAACATATTCTAAAACATAATACATTTGTTTTATTCTTAATTTTTATTTTTATTTCACTAATTTTAGATTATCAGGATAAGGATCTTATAAACTAAAATGGTGTTTCAGTACCCTGATCTATTTGTTGAATTATCTTTATACACTGACTATCTTTTTTGTGACTTCTATATTGTGTAATAACATCAATATAACTACCAATGTCATAGTGAACACTTTTGATTCAAATATTTCTAGCTTTGCATGCAAACTTCATACAGCTATTAAATTGCTCATTAGTGTTAATTGTAAATTGGATAAAGTAACACTGGAATTTCTACGGAGTGCATCTGCAACCATATTTGCTTTTTTTGGATGATACTCAATTGTGCAATCATAATCTTTAATAGTTTAAACCATCTTCTCTGTCCCATGTTTAACTCTTTTTAGGTCATTAAGTATTTTAGAATTTTATGATCAGTATAAATTTAAAATGTATCCCTATATAGAACGTCTAACTATCTTAAGAGCAAACACTATTGTAGTAAGTTCTAGATCATGTAATAGATAGCTTATTTCATGTGGTCTAAGCAAATTGAAGCATATACAACGACCTTTCTATGCTGCATGAGTACACACCCTAGTCCCTGATATGAAGCATCATTATAATTTAAAAATCCTCCCTTGTTTTTAGGAATTATAACAAATGGAGATAAGATTAATCTGTGTTTTATTTCACAAAAATCTTTGCTAACACTTCTCATTTCATTGAATATATATGTTCTTTCTGAGTAATCTTATCATTTGAGTTGTTATAATTGAAAATCCCTTAATAAACCTTTTATAATATCCATCCATTTTGAGGAAACTACGCACCTTAGTGACTATATGTAATGCCCCAAAAAATGTTTATTCTATGTTAGAATAAGTCTAGGATAGTTTGGAAGCATGATGGTATAAGGATATGCATGTACAGAATCGAGAGAGGTCGGAAAATGCCAAGTATGGCAGACTGTGGAAAAATAATGTATCTTAACTGCGCAAGTTAACATACGTTATTCAAAGTGCCAAAAAATAACGTATGTTAACTACAGAGTTAACATACATTATTCAACCTGCTTTTTCTAGGAAGACTTTTTTATTAACGTACGTTAAGTGTGACAATAAGCATACGTTATTGGGGGTCCAGACATGTCATTAAATGACCTAAAACAACCAAACCCGAGCCATAACTCCCTCTCGACATCTCAAACTCTCTCAAAACTCTCAAACCATCATCCCAAGGTCTCCCAAATGCCAAACCTACCAAAAAACACCATGTTTTCAGCAGATTAATAACAAATCCGACCCTTCATTAATCCCTCTTCTAGCTAGGTTTTAGAGCTACACGAAAGAAGGTTAGATTTTCAATTTATGAACTGAAATATGATAGAAAATGGATACATTTGGTAGGGTTTCTTTTTTGTTTTTATAGTAGATTATGATTCCATAAACTTTTAACTTGAAAACATAAAATTTGGTGAGATTTAAGAGATTAGGGTTTTAGGGAAGTTTAGGGATTTTGGGGAAAATCAGTAGGGGATGTTTAAATGAGGTACATTGTATGTTAAATGATAGAAAATGTGATTAAATGTGTGCAGGTAACGGTATATGGGACCCGAATCGAGGATTGGGCAACGGATCGAGTCTTGGAGCCCATGGTAAGTGCATTTGACACTTACTTTAGCATGTATGGTTTGTAAATGGTTGATTTTATATATGTTGTTTTGGTAATGAATGATTGATTACCTGTGTATTACTTGGTTTGTAATATTCTGGGAATTTTTAGTCGCAAATTATGATAAATAAGTGTAAAAACATCAATATATAAAGGTTGATCAAAGGTTGATATAAGGTTGACACAAAACGATGGAAGAAAATCGGAGAAAAGCTGGAATTTGGAAAATACACGCAGTGGAAAGGAAAGTACGCGTGGTCATTACCACCACGCGTAGTTCACATTCCACCACGCGTGGATCGCTATTTTCTGGGAAAAAACTATAAGTTTCGATCGATAAGCAGCAAGAACTCATTTTACATTCCCAAATCAAAACCCTTGCAGAGAAAAAACACCAGAGAAGGTTGAGAAATCATCAAATCAGTGAATTTGAAGGAGAAGAAGTGTTTTCTTGCAAGAATCAACAAGGGTACTATGATTGATATTTGGTTTATGTAAGGTTTACAAAGAGTGGATAGAAAGTGTATTAATCTTGCCGAATTGGAATGAATGAACTAATTAATGTGGTTAGATGCTATTGAGTTGAATGGTTCCTTGTGAATGATTTTAGAGATGGAAATCATGGAAAGGATGGAATTGAGGAAGATTTAATTTAGAAAGGAATTGTTGGAAATATTGACATATAGATGATTTATGGTTTTCAAATGATGTTTTAATGATTCTAAAGCTAGAATCAATACGTAAATGGTTACTTAATATGTCGTATATGATTATTTTCATATAGGAGGATCTGTACGACTGTGGGAGGATTTTGATTTGGAGTTTAGTTTATTTTTGCTTGATTTCGAGGTAAGTGTTCTTACGCTTACTAAACGGATTTTTATTTTGTTTTAGGCAATTTTCTGTATGTTTAGAATTTGGCCTATAATGCTATGTTGAGTTGCTAGATTATAGATGAACCATATTGACCATAAGTTGTTTGATTTATGTTTAATCAAAATGGATTGTTTACCTGCGTGGTATTACTTGATTGAATATTGATTGAATACCTGTATGGTATTGATTGATTGATTTGCTCTGTGTGAGCCGAGATGTGACCCCCGAATTTAAATATTTTCTGCGTAATACTTCCCTTTTACAGACAATACTTAAACCCGGAAATCAAAGTTTAAAAGAAAATAAATAGAATAAAATAAAAAAAACTTCAACCTCGTTTCAATTCATTTCTCAAACTTCCATACCTTCAACATAATCTTATTTACAAATCGATCTTAGGTTATAAAAGAAACCAGATCCCATCTGAATCCGTTTTCAGTTATAACTCTAACAAAATAATGTATGAAAGATAAATACAACATTGTCATGTAGTAACCAAAAACCCCTAAACTAGAGTATACACTGCACCTTGGTCTTTCATTTTGTCAACGTCCAAAAATCCAAGAGCTGCACCTATGCACAATCCGAAAATATTTCTCTACAATCCTGCCGAGCGTTGCAGACAAATAATTGTGTGAGTTATACTAAGTAAGCAACATAACCTTTTAAGGTCGGTTCCAAGCATTCATATGTTTAACTCTTTTCTCGAATTACATCATGCATTCAATCACTATATATAACCATGCCACACATCAAAGCTCATACATTTCTTAAACAATAATTTTTCAGCGATGATCAGTGTCGAACGGTTTGAGGAACGGTTTGGCTAACCATTCGTCAAACCGTTTGGTCATTCAGAATCCAGCCTTCATATTCGAATGGTTTGGGAAACGGTTTTTCCAAACCGTTCGTCAACCCGTTTGTTCATTCTGGAAATCCGGCTTGCATATCCGAACGGTTTTGGAAACGGTTTTCCAAACCGTTCGTCAACCCGTTTGGTCGTTCTGGAGTGTGCTAGAATCAAAACGGTTTGATGAACGGTTTGGTCTAAACCGTTCTTCAGACCGTTCGTTCATTCTGCCCCCTTTGTATAATCAAACGGTTTCTGGAACGGTTTGGGCTAAACCATTCTACAGACCGTTTGGTCATCCTGACTTCTTCATATAATCAAACGGTTTCAGAAACGGTTTGATTAATCGTCCTCCAAGCCGTTTGGTCATACGAGAATGCCTCATCTATCCGAATGGTTTAGGAAATGGTTTTGGATAAACCGTTCTCTTACCCGTTTGGGTATTCTAATTTGCACAAAACTGTCGAAACGGTTTGTGAAACGGTTTGGCAAACCGTTTTTCAAACCGTTCGAATCCCCTGTTTTCAGCATTATGCAGATTAACACTTGATCATCCAAATTCCAACTCATCCTGCAAACTTCACACTCTAATTCACAACACAAACACTCAATTCATTCAACAACCATCCAGTAATCACATTCACATTACAACACTTAACACAAGAACCCATCAATCTCATTATCAATACACTCAATCCAAATCAACCACATATGCAAATAACTAAGTATGCATTCCTAGTTCTTTTCTCACTATCTCTCTCTTATGCACACTTCACATTACTCTATTTTCTTACTTTCGACATTTCACTTTATTCACAGACGTTTGCAAACGGGCCTCGTCGGCCAGGAGTGTTGGTTATCCACTTATGGATCCATAGATATAAATGCACACAAAGTGCCATAATTGCACACCAAGTGCCCTCGATACATACTGATAGTATGACCGATCTGCGCACAAAGCGCCTATGATTAGTAATAACAATACTAATCAATCTGCACACTCATTAAGAGTTTTCCACGCGTGCTCGGTATAATATGTTTTATATACTATCCGTTAAACATAATTTTGCGTTCCCTTGAACCGGATAACCACTCCTTCTTTATTTTTCACTCACACAAACGTTATAAACATGCTCACAAAGAGCTCTAACTCTCATATAAATTTTCCTAAATCATAATATGTATGAATGCCAAATTTGTACTCAAAACAAAACCAAAGAACATATCATTCTTCATATCATTCAAACTTAACATTTGAGCACACAATTCAATCAATCAATAATCCAGCAACATCATCCAATACACACAACACATTATTAAACAACTTTTCACAAAACACTTAATTCATCAATTTCCAAACATGTCACATACAACCAAATCGTCACACATTCACACGCATACATTCAATTATGGAAACCGCGCTCGTGTTACTTACCTGAGTCTCACTTAGCACTCGTCCCGGAACTCCCTGCCTCTCCTGTATTCGATCCTCCTATACATATGGAATTAAACCAAACGTTCAGTATTATATTCTAAAACAATACTTAAATAACAAAAATATGCTCATATGTATAGATATTCCATTTTCGTGTTATTTTCTCTTTCCTCACCATAGAATCTAACAATTCTATTCATTCTTCCATTTTCCAAAATATCGGTTTCTCCGACTTCCTTAACAAACCTACGAACACATTTTTCCTGATTTGGTATTAAATTCAATACGTAAATTACCCAATCAAATTGCTCCTATCATTAACCTTAGAAATGTCCAAAGAACAAAACTCTAACACCAAAACTTCGGAACCAACTTAAGTACACACAAATCTATTTTCACTACTATTTACCTTTCTTCACCAAACTCCGTTTTAAACCATCCGAATCAAGAATTAATCCTAGAAATCGCTACTCAAGGTTACTACACTCCCATACCAACCAATCAAACCTAATTTCACTCAATTCCGACTCCAAACGAATGAGAAATCCTTCTCACAAACCCAACCATCACAAAAACGAGATTTCATATATAAAAGTCTTAAAAACTCACCAAGTTATCGTCTTCAATCGATCTCACACCTCCTGATCACCACGACTCAATAAGGTTCGAACTCGGTTAGGGTTTTTGAGATTTGGTTTTAGAGTTTTTGAAAGAGAGATATAAGAGAGAGGAGAGAAAAACGTGAGTGTGAGAGAGAGTGAAAGAGATTATATATATAAATTTCAGAGAAAAGACGATTTTACCCTCCGTGACTCACTTTAGCATCCTTTCAAATTTTCTCTCTCTCCCGATCACTTGACCTACCCCGATTTTAATTCTTAATACCTTTTTCATATCTCCATCATTTTACAATTAATTATAATTCGCGAAAATTTTATTCGTATATTTACCGAAATAATTTATCATTTCATAAGAATTCTTAAAAATGGAGGGCGTTACACGAGATTAATATTATACTGAGCTGTGTACAAAAACAATGTCATTTAAATGCTGTGTGCGAATATGAATGTCATTCATACATATATATTCATATATAACATAAACATCTGTATGACATGAGCCTGTGTGGCAAATATGATTGTTGTATGGATAAATGATTACTGTCTGTTATCCTGGACTTGCTGTGTGCTGTTGTCCATATTTACGAGCTTTGCTCAGAGTTGTGTGCTCAGGCTATATGTCATACCTCTGATGTGTGCGATAAAGGAATTCCACTGCTGTGTGCTATGGTGGACAAAACCTGGGGCATTCTGTGTGAAATTACATTAGCATTTCATTTCATACATTACATTCATATATGTATGATTGAGGTCTGATATAATTGAACCTGTGTGGTTCGTATTTGCTATGTGCGATATTGAATCAAAGTTGTTGAGATCTGTGTGATCTGATTAATTTGTTCCTGTGTGGATTGTTGATTTCTACGTGAGATAAAGACTATAACATGTTGTGTGCTGAATTAATGTATAAACTTGTGTGGTTGATAGCTGTGTGCTGTTTGATATCTACGTGAAATTATTTGTCCGGCATATGGGGATGCCTATGGACAAGATAGATAGGCACGTGCTTTTGCTAATTTA
This sequence comes from Breynia disticha f. nivosa, assembly GCA_948193385.1. NCBI lineage: Eukaryota > Viridiplantae > Streptophyta > Magnoliopsida > Malpighiales > Phyllanthaceae > Breynia > Breynia disticha. The sequence goes on along the minus strand of CANYCX010959864.1, from coordinate 3,749 downwards.
TTCTTTCCCATGTACATCATTTAAGTTATAAAACATAAGAATACTTACTGGGTATAGTTTATACTCACCCCGTTTATTGTTTTAAATGATTGTGCAGATCGTAGGTAGCTGCTGTCATTGGACTACAGAGTTGATCGGTATTCTCCGAGCTTATGTCAGAGGTCGAGCTCCAGTTTACATTTTTTATATTTTTTTTGTACATATGTTGTACATTTGTATATACACACAGGATTTTAGTTTGAAATGTTTTTCAAACTTATTTTGCTTCTGCTGGGATTTTGTGTTTTGTTTGAAAATGTAACGGATTGGGCCATTGTTTTGAGTAATACAGCTTGTATATATCTTTTATCTTCCCTCTCCTCTGTTTTTAGATTTGATTTTATATCATTTCTTTAAATTTTAATGTTTATTAGGTAAAAAGGAATTTAAAAATGAACTTCACATAATGAATATAAAATATACATTTAAAAGAAAAATAGAGATATCAATATGATAGGAAGTTCATGATCATTCATGATTTCGTATTTATATAAACATTATTATTGATCTATATATATGATCGTATACCAGCAAATATGATTAATGACTTTATGTACGAATATATGATTGAATGATTGAACGGGTACTTAGTACAGAAATGAGAACAAGGATAAACTATATACGAAACAAAACGAAATTTGAAATGAAATGAAAAAAATTACGAACAGGTATATACGAAACATAGATGCAAATAGGTATGTTGCGTTATTTACATTATACAGTTGTATGCTACGGTTTATGTTTACGTGATACGATATGACTGGTGATGATATGGTGATGATATAGTGTTGATATGTTGAGGTGTGGATTGTTGATATATGATCGATCATATGTAGAGGGGTTTATATTGTAGAAGGGTTTATTCTGTAGAGGGGGATCCTTTCTGTGGGATCATTTCTTTAGAGGGGGATTATAAAAGATACGATTACGTTGCTGTATACGATTACGTTGCATGACGAATATATAGACTTATCATATATGATTTGTATGATTACAGAGAACACATTTTGATTATTACATGGAATAAATATGAATGTAAACATACAAATACAATTCTGACCATTGACAATATGATTTGAACAGATAGAAAAATGAATACAAATCATGTTACAGAATATATGAGTAAGAAAGAAAAGAATATGATATCTAGATATAAAGAAAATGAAGATAAGTATGATATTTAAATAAACAGATAGATTATGGATGAAATCACAAAAATACAAAAATGGATAAATTTTTATGTATGATTACTCACTGAGTCCGCAACTTATACAAATGCAATTTTTGTTTCAGCAATAATAGGTTGCAAATGAAAGATCAGAGTGACATGACAGCAAGTGGGTCAATTGTCGCTCCTCAGTATTTCCTCTCTCTATAGATAAACAAAATTATATGTATAATTTTATGTATAGATAGTTGTTGTATGATTTGTGTTTTTATGATAAATATGAAAATTTATACATATGATATGAAATGATCATTTTATGAAATTAAATAAATTGGTATGAATTATAACAGGTTCAAAATTTGGTTGATTACAGGAATACAGCAGTTGCGTACAAACCATGCCTAAACACACGAGTTATGTGTTGCAGATGAATAGGAATGTGGTAGTGTAATACGGGGTCATGCCCATAGGATGTATTGCACTAACATGGTCTATGTTCTAGACTAAGCTATAAGTCGAGCTGTATACTATTATATGCATACCCGATATATTATTCTGATAGTAGTATTATTATAGGAAGAATTTTTTTAAAAATATTTCACATTATACGTAATATAAGGTTAATCCATGATTAAATAGGTAATAAGTTTAGGATGTTTTATATACTGTGGGTTTCTACACATATTATTTTATGACCCCACACTTAGCATAAAATGATATGCCCATACTATATTAAGTAGATCGCTTTAATTGGGCTATTAAAATTTAATATAGTGATTAGCATATGATTAATAACCGCAATGCATGTACGTCTACATGCCTAAATGCATTAATATATATATATATATAACACATGTTGTAAGTCTACAAATCCAACAATCTCCCACTTGGACGCAACAACCATGTGCCTATATAAAATTAATATAATCGTATGAATATTGCTATCAAAATGAAGTTGTTCAAACAATATACATACTGCAGTTTGTCATTTTAAGCCAATCCTGTTCATTAGCACAAGAATCAATGGGACTTTGGTCATAGCATATTACACACAACTAATCCCAACATGGTCATGTGTACTAACATAACTAAATGACCTGGATAAAGTGTGGATGTGTGCATGGAAATTTCATGTAATATGATCTTTAACATGTTTATTTCCAAGAGGTCTTACCTCATGTGATCAAACAAAATTTAGAGTAAAACTAAAGTACTTGATTACTGAATGTTATCATGATAACATTGAAGTAATGACCAGGAATATTACGTAGACTCCCACTGAATTTAAATTTCCTTTAGAGTGTAAACATCATTGCGTATGCACTCATGAATGGCTTAAGTGTTTACAACTTAATCAGTGGATCCAAAATCATAAATTACTCTATAGTAACTAAACACTCTAAAGTTTTCTTTATCTAAAAGAATTACAAATGTGTTATTAGTGTAGTGATCTTTCAACACTATCAAACATATATAGTTCATGTAACGCCCTCCATTTTTCGTAATTTTTAAGGATTTATTGAAATATTTTTAAATAAGTGAATAAATTTTTCGCGAGTTGTAGTTAAGTAAATATTGTTGACAGGATGTAGGATATTTTAAGAAATAAAATTTGGTGATGTTATGTTGAATCGGGAGAGAGAAAATTGGAAAAGAAGATCGAGGGTAGAGCTAAGAGTAAAATGGACATTTACGAGCCTTAAGGATATCCATATATATGTAAATACATCTACATATCTTACACTCCAACCATATACACGTGAATCCTCTTCAAAAGCCAAAACAAGTTCCGAAACCTAACCGAGCTAAAAACTCATTGAACCCTATTGATCGGGAGGTATAGAATCAAGCGGAGTTCGTAATTTGGTGAGTTCTCTTCGCTTTGATTCCATCAATCACGTTTTTTGGAGCATGTTTTTCTAATGTGGATTTTTCTTTGAATTTAAGTCGAAATTGAACGAAATTATGTTTGATTGATAGATATGGATGTGTAGTAACCCCTGGTATCGAATTTTAGGGTTTATTTGTGGTTTTGACGAAAATTGAAGTTAGTGCACATAAGTTTGATTTGAAGTTTGGATGTTAGGGTTAAGTTTATTGGTTTCTAAGAAGGTTAAATCCATGGTTAATTTAATTGGGTAATTGATGTGGTGTTTTTAAATTTTGATTCAAGGAAAAAGGGTATGGATGATTGTAAAGGAGGTATGAGAAAATGAGTTATTGGTTAAAGGAGAAATGGTTGGAATTGTAGAACTTTATCTTAATGAAATTATTATGGGAGTTAAAGTTGGTTATTGGATAAGGAAAAGATGAATTGAATGAAAAGGATATATAATTAATAAGGATTTATGAAGGTTAGGTGGTAGTTGTTTGACGAGGAAAGAGAAAATGTAAACGAATGTAAAACATGTGCATATAGACATAATGAGATTATATAATTATGATTTGGTGAATTGTATTCACATATATGTAATTAATATAATTATTATGTTATGTTTAGGAGGATCAAATCGGGAGGAAGGACATTCGACAGGGAATTAGT
>CANYCX010959837.1:0-11727 GCA_948193385.1 Breynia disticha f. nivosa | reverse complement strand
TGGTGCTGGTGAGGTACACGTTTTTGGAGGCAAGTACACGGGCAAGACCGTGTACTTCATTCAAAACCGTGTACTTGATCAGAACCTCCAAAATTCGTTGTTTTCGTCGTTTATATCCTAAACAAATCCGAAGTTTATTGGGTATAAACATTGGAAAGAATGAAGAGCTATTATGTGATGATTTGGATTGAAATTTTGAGGTGAATTGTGTGATTTTAAATGAAGTTGACCAAATATGGTTATGTTACTTACTGAGTATACAACTCACGCAAGTATTTCCTGTAACGCTCGGTAGGTATTTAAGAAGCTACATTTTGGTATAAACGTGTGCTATTGCTCAGATTTTGAAGTTTGATACAAAGACGGACCGAGGTGTGCAGTGCACTGTTTGGATTTGGGTTTTTGTTACTTTGTACATGACTATATTGGCATATATTTAGCATGAAATGTATTTTAGGCAAGTTATTATAGAAATAGGAAATTTCTGTTTTTCTTATTTCTTTTATAACCGAAGCCGGTTGTAAAATTTATTTTGGATACAAAACTTGTTGTGTAAACTTTGTATAATGTTTATGAAAATGAGGTTGTTATTTCATGTCCTTCAATTTTTATCTTTACTTGTTCGTTTTATATTATTTCTTAAATAAAAACTTGATTTTCGGATTCAAGTATCACTTGCAGAAGGGAAGTATACGTGAGTGATGTTTGAATTCGAGGGTCACATATACAATACAAACGTCCGACATTAATATGTACCGAGGAAGACACGATTCGTGTTTTCTGGAAAATCAGAAGCTAATTTCATCCAGTATTGGTTTAGTACGTCCTCGTACTTGATTAGTTCATCCTCGAATTAATTTCTAATTCTTCTTGCACTTCATTTTAAATAAGAGTTACGAATGATTTTAAATAAGTGTTAAGAACTTACTGAGTATTGAAAAATACTCATCTTGTTTGTCTATATTGTTAAACGTTGTGCAGGACGTAGATAGCTGCAGTTGGACCAGTGTTGCTATGATCTGATTTCCAGAGCGATATCATCTGAGGTCGAGCTCCGTATTTTGAGATGTTAAATTTTGGATTTTGTATGTTTTGTACATACTTGTGTATATAAACATTTTGAGTTGTAAATGTTTTATACTATAATCGCTTTCGCTGTAAAAAGATATGTTATCGCTTATAAAATTGGGTCGAGTTTTTGGTTGACAAATGGGTTATTTTCTTCTTCTTACTTGTATACTTAATGAATTTTATGATATATAATTAATTAATTGGTTTAATGATATGATTTTTATGAAATATATTTAATTAATCGGAATTTATGTTTTAAAAAAATGAGTTCCACAAAAATAATACGTGGACCCTAGTTAGTGCTCCAACATATGTAAACATTGTGGGAAGTACTTCGAAGTATGAGATTAAGTATAATCCATATGGGAGTGTGCATAAGCGTAAATCTCACCATGTAGCATAAGGCTTCAGGCAAAAACGCGACATAGGTATGCTTTACTGAGCTTCTGGTAAGGTACACAGACGTGAACTTGTCTATGTAACCTTATGCCTATAACCGCGTATGTGTGAAATGGGCGTGTAACAATTCTAATGAGGTACACAAACACATGTGTTGTCCATGTAGTTGATGCTCTATGACAGTGCAATTATGCTTCTTTTCGTGTAGTTTATTTAAAGGGTTACAGGGTTATTTACGTGCACTCTGCATCTCCTTTCCTTTATTTATTTGGTCTTGTACTTAATCATGAGATTAATCCAACATTGAATAATTTTTATTTTCTATATTGCTTTTGGCGAGGTATAAGATTAAGTATAATCTAGAAGAGAGTGTGAATAATCCTAAATCTTGGCTTGTAGCATAAGTCTTCAGGCAAAAACATGACACAGTTATACTTTACTAAGCTTCTGGCGAGGTACACAGATATGAGCGTGTTCGTGTAACCTTATGTCTATGACCGTGTATGTGTGAAATGGGTCTGTAACAATTCTAACGAGGTACATGGATACATGTGTTGTCCGTGTAGTTGATGCTTTGTGACCATGTAATTATGCTTCTTCCCTGTAGTTTATCTAAAGGGTTACATGGTTGTTTACGCACACTTTGTATCTCCTTTCTACTATTTATTTGGTCTTGTACTTAATCATGGGATTAATTTGGCATTGAACACTTTCTATTTGCTATATTGTTTCTTTTTTTCTTAGTTTTATTTTTTATTTATTTTTTTATCTTTTTTATTTTTCCTTAATTTTCTTTATTTTCATTTTGTTTTTATTTTGTTTTTCTTACTTTATGAGAATCGTGTTTATTCCCCTTAGACTAAAGAGACGCCCAAATAATAAGTCCACGGGCTTAAATCTTTGTGAATTAGATAAAACCAGGGAAGCCCTCTTCTTGTCTTTTTACTCTTACCCAATTCTTATTCATTTGCATAATGTTGTTTTATTTTATTTTCTGCATTGAGGACAATGCACAGTTTAAATATGAGGTAAGGATCTCATTTTATTAACCATTTATTAAGGCTTTAATTGTGGGGTAATTTTTTTTATTTTTGAAAGAAATTGTTAGATTTTTCTTAAGATATAATATATATGACTGTTGTTTTATGAGTTTGATTAACATGGATGATCATAATATACGAGTTGCAGGTTAATGCAAATGAGTAGGTTTGGTCATTTATGAGGTTTATCTAGTAAGATCTAAAAAATTATACTGTAATTGTATATATTATTGTCAATATTAATTGTAGCACAGAAAAGAGAAAGAAAATTTTAATCCCAAGAGCTCAAGTGAGATGGTATGGGCCTCTATTGGCTTAAGCAAGGTTGGAAATGTTCTCCTTGTGTACGCAACAACTTTAAATAGGACTAGAGCTAACCTTCCTTGTGTAACCACTCAAAGCTTGAGCTTAAAAAATATATTCTGGTTTTTTGCATGACTTCAATAATTACTTTGTTGTCTATGACATGAGTATTGCTAAAAAAAGAACATAGAAAAATTGAATAAGCTTAAGTATTGTCCGAGGTGTGCTGCGGTTGGTAGAGACAACATTGAAAGTTAAAGTGAATTAAATAGAATTTAAGAATTCTTGCGGGATGAATTGAGGAATGATTAGAGTTACTTTCATGTGTTGGCTTCTTACTCGTATATAATGATTTGAAATGTTGATTTGACAAATGAGAGTTTGGCTGTTTATTTTGTGTTTCTTGTTGAGTTTGAAAGATTTATTTGAAATTGGCTTACTCCCCATATTATTGCTGAAATGTTTGGTTAGTTAATATGATTCTCGTTTTTCTTCTAGTTTGCTTGAGGACAAGCAAAGATTCAAGTATAACATCCTAGAAATTGTAGGAATTTAAATAAATGAAAAATATCTTAAAACGGGATCGAATCGGATCGATTTAGGAAAAATTGTGAAAAACAACAGACAATACGGGCCGTGAGCACATCCTCATGCTCATGAAGGATGATCAGCACGACATCGTGCTCATCCTAGAAAATTACTATGCCCTCGTGTTGAATTTATTATAGAACGAGCTCGTGCACAATGGAACAAAAACTCGTGCTGAGATTTCACGGCACGACCAAATGGCACAACCCGTGCTCGAGGTCATGTTGATTGTGAATTAATCGAACAGTACTGATTGTGAGTGAATCACTTTCAGACAGAACAAACTCAGAGAAAGCAAGCAGGACAATTGATAGAAACCCTAGAATTCAACCCAGCAACTTTCTTAAGCAAGAAACATCTTAATTCTTGCAAGAAATCACTCCCAAGCTCAATCAAGGTACGATTTTTGCCTAGTTTTGATTATATATAGGAGTTTGGAATTGTTAGAATTGGCATTCTGATGGTTAGGTTTGAGTTAGGTTGCTGGTAATAGAATAGTAATAACTTAAGAGTTGTTACTTGATTTTGAATGCTTAAAAGCATTGAACTTATGATAAGAATGATTGCTATGATTGGAGAAATGATATTAAGGGGTTGTATTGCTGATTCTTAAGAGTACACATGTGTTATGCTATGATTTGACTCTTAGATGAGTTTGTATACTAATTTAAGTGTACATATGTTATATATGATATGTTGAGAAGGTATATGACCTAAAGCACCTAATGAATACTCAAAGAACATCAAAACAGAATCAGAATGGTCAAAATAGAAGCTCAGCATGCCCACGTGCTGCTAGGTAGCCTGAGAAAGGGTATGAGCACGCCCTCGTGCTCTAATGAGCACGACCCGTGTGACTTGAGAAAGGTGATCTGAGCACATCTCGTGTTTGAATTGGCATGACATGTCAACTGGGAAGAGTGACATGAGCACGCCTCGTGTTCATCCAGCACGACCTCATGCTGTTCCCCTGCACTTCATTTATTCGATATATTATGTTTAACTTACTAGGTATATTTGTATACTCACCTCTTTGATTGTTTAAATGATGTGCAGATAGTAGGCAGCTGCTTCTTGAGCGGATTTGTGGTGATCAAAGACTTGTTCATTATTTGATCGAGGTCCGACTCCAGGGATTTTGTTTTCAGCTTTTGTTTTGTACATTGGATGTACATATTATGCATATATGTTAGTTTGGATTTGTTTTCAAACTACTTATTTTGCTTCTGCTTGTGGGGCCTAGAAGGTTGTTTTAAATATATACATATTTTTCTTTTTCTCTATCACCGTATATTTTATGAATTTAAGGAAATTTTGTAATATTTGATTTAAAAATTTAAGCTCCACAGCATCACAGGGAGATTCTAGTAGATCTGGAAAGAGACCTGAATTCATCTAGACTCGAGCTGGATATCAAAGATTCACTGCAACTAGATCACAACCTTCTCATTATCAATCTTATCATGGTAGAGGTATTAGTAGGGGACGACCAGATGGTTCAGAGTCAGTGATAGGACCAGTTAGATCTGCATGTCCCCAGAGTCACAAATTTCATCCAGGGGAGTGTAGGAGGACAATTGGTGGCTGTTACATTTGTGGACGATTGGGACATTTTATGAGAGATTGTCCAGATCGAGTTATAAGAGAGGGATCTGTAGGAACTTCACTTCTATCACAGTCTGTTGCATAGAGTAATGAGCAGATGTTTGTGGCCAATGGTAGTCAAGGTATTGGCAGAGGTGCATCAAGGTCAATTTCTATTAGAGATAGAGGAGCCTCAGGTACTCAGGGACAGGCTAGAGTGTTCGCTATATCTCGACAGGAGGTTGTTGATGCTCCTGAGGTTATCACTAGTGAGTTGTACTTATTTGATGTTATTGATTATACATGATCGATCTAGGGTCTACTCATTCATTTATAACTCCCAGAATAATACACACAATAAAAGTTAAACTAGAATTATTAAACCAAAGATTATGAGTCCACACTCCTTTAGGTGAAATAATGTGGGTTCATACGATATACAAAGATTGCAAACTTAAGATTCAAAATACAGAATTGATAGCCAATCTAATTTTGTTAGACTTAACAGACTTTGACCTTATCTTGTGTATGGATTGGCTAGCTCGTAATTGAGCTACAGTCAATTTTTTTACAAAAGAAGTGATAATTGAATCTGAATAGAATAAAGTAATTTTTTGCAGAGAATGGAAGATTGTGCCTAGTTGTTTAATATCAGCTCTTCAAGCTTTTAAGATGATCCGAGATGGATGTAAAGCTTACGTAGCACATGTAGTTGATAGTACGGCAATGAATAAAAATGTTAATGGAATACCAATAGTAGATCAATACCCAGATGTATTTTTGGAACTTCACGCATGATTACCTCCTGATAGAGAGACAGAGTTTACTATTGAGTTGATTCCGTGTACGAAACTCATATCCATACAACTATACCAAATGACACTATCTGAATTGTAAGAGCTAAAGAAACAGTTACAAGAATTACTTGATAAATGATTTATCCGATCTAGTGTTTCACCTTGGGGAGCACCCGTCTTATTTCTTAAAAAGAAAGATGGAACATTACAGTTATGTATAGACTACAAAAATTGAATCAAATAACTATGAAAAATAAATATCCATTACCCTGAATAGATGATTTACTTGACCAATTGTGAGGTGCCGTAGTGTTTTCAAAGATCGACCTAAGATTCAGGTATCATCAACTAAAGATAGCAAGGGAAGATATTTTGAAGACTGCTTTTCGAACCCAATATGGTCATTACAAGTTTTTAGTTGTGCCATTTGGTATGACTAATTCTCCAATAGCATTTATGGCACTAATCAATAATATATTCCAATCCTTCCTCGATTAGTTTTTGATTGTGTTTATAGATGATATACTGATCTATTCGAGGAATACCAACGAACACGATGAACATTTGCAAATTGTATTGCAAACTTTACAGGAAAAACAATTATATGCAAAATTTAGCAAATGTGAGTTTTGGTTGGATCACGTAGTCTCTTAGGACACGTGATATCTGGACAGGGAATATCAGTAGATTCAAAAAGATTGAAGAAATATTCAATTGGGAACCACCTAAGACAGTTACAGAGGTACATAGTTTCTTGGGTATGGCAAGATACTATCGTATATTTGTAAAGGGGTTCTCGATTATAGTTGCTCTGCTGACATGACTGCTTAGAAATAATGTATCTATTCAGTGGAATCACCAGTGTCAGTAAAGTTTTGATGAATTAAAATATCGATTGACCACAACACCAGTCCTTATGATTCCTTCTAGTACAGGAGGATTTGTTATCAATAGTGATGCATTTTATCAGGGACTTAAATGTGTTTTAATGTAAAACGAGAAAGTAATAGCATATGCCTCTAGACAACATACATCACATGAGAAAAATTATCTAATACATGACTTGGAGCTTGCAACAATCTGGAGACATTATCTTTCTGGAGAGACGTTTTAGATTTTTACTGACCATAAGAGTCTAAAATACTTGATTGTGTAGAAAGAATTGAATATGAGACAAAGAAGGTGGTTAGAATTGTTGAAAGTGTAACATCCCGAGATTTTTTTTGTCGTAAATTTATGAAAAATAAATGTTTAAACATCAATATATAAAGATTGATTAAAGGTTGAAACGAAATAATCAAAGAAAAATTGAAAAATGCTGAAAATAGAAAGTACACGTTGTGGCAGCAAAGTACGCGCAGTGGGCACGACCACACGTACTTTGCCATCCACCACGCGTCGATTGCTGATTTCGTGAAAAAAAAAATATAAATGGATAGCAATGAAGAGGCAAGACTCTTCTTAAACCTTCTATTCATCCTCCTTGCAAAGAAAATGTGAAAGAAGGGCAGAGGAGTGAGAAAACACTTTGTTTGTGAGTTAGGGAAGTGAATTAATTCCATCTCTTGCAAGAATTTATGCCAAAGTCATAAGGTAAGGTTTACCATAGTTGATTTCAAGTTGATAGTTTGTTATATGCTGATTTTGAATGAGTGTATTAAGAACTTAATTTGCTGGAATTATTGGTTAGGATGTAAAGAAACTGACCTTGATGTTCGGGATTTGATAGGATGGTTTTGAGGAAGAAGAATTGATGATGCATAGTGAAAACCTAAAGGTTGAGTTAAGGTTGACAATAGGTTGATTGTTGGAATTATCAACCTTAGGAATTAGATGTGGTTGAATGGAAATTCTTGCTAGAACCTATGGTATTGAATGAGAACAATGTGAATAATCCTTAGGAATGTGATTAGAAGAGTTATGTTTTAAATCAAGGATATTGATAAGAGTTGTTCATAAGGAAGAATAGTTGACTTGAAGTTGATAAATGATTGCTTTGATTCTTTTAAGTAAGAATGAATGTGGTAAATGAGTGTTAATGATTTGTATGTTGTGAATTACATACAGAAGAATCATTACGACAGAGAAATGATTATTGAGCTGCATTAGCTTCATTGATCTTTCTTATGTCGAGGTAAGTGTTTACATGTAAGTGTCCTTAAACTTACGAATGAATTCGTAAATCCTTCCTTTAGGTTTATTTCTTTTAGAATTGTCCTATAATGCTATGCTGAGTTTGCTAGATTTTAGATGAACCATAATGAATGTGATTATTTGATCTATGATGGGTTCATGCTTGAATTGAATGGAAAAAATGTACTTTGGAGATATGTCATTAGCTGACATTTATTTGATAATGTTCATTATGGTTACTTATAAATGACATTGAACATGAGAAAATGGAAATTGATATGTATGGATTGATTCTTGATATGAGTGTCTTGATTGACATATGATTGTCTTAATTGATATAGAATCAATCTTACAATTAAGGTTGATTACTGGTTCATACTATTGTAAAGCTTAGTTTCTTTCTTTTATATGATATGTTCTTTGGAACATCATTATGAGTGACTTATGAGATTGTTTTGTAAGTTTATGATATTTGCTTTATTGGTCATACTAAATATCTATGAACTCTACTTGATTGAGTTTTGTATGCTCTGTTTGATATATTAACATTTGGTTGATATATGAATGATGTACATACTCCAAATGTTTGATTGATTTCCTATATGAGATTGTAACGCCCCAAAAATTATTCCAGTTAAATTTAAAATAATAATGATTAATAAGAATGAAATATGTGTGTGCGCGTTGTTTGATTTCTCGCATGTGCTGAGAAAGTTGTGTAAGCAGGGTGGAAACCGAAGTGATGAATACACATATCTTTGAATGAAAATGTAAATGATGAAATAATGTATAATTGGTTGAGAGTGAAAGGTTTTAAAGTTAATTGAATGGCATTGAAAGTTATGTCATGCAGTCTAGTTGTGCATTGTTGGTAAACGAGTGGAATGACACTAAAATGAGAGGATGAATTAAGTGTGTTATGGGATTGTGTTTAGATGGTAAATAAGGTTTAATTCAATTTTAATTGATGTTAATTAAGTTGATATAATGTTTATTTTAAGTTATAAGCATGCATGTATAAGTATATGTATGTTAGGAATCGAGAGAGATCGGAAAATGCTAAGTATGGCGGACTGAGAGAAAATAACGTATGTCAGCATGGGCATGCTAACATACGTTATTTTCAAAAATAACGTATGTTATCCTAGGGATAAACATACGTTATTCATACTGAATTTTCGAAAATCTGCATTTTCTTGGCATACGTTAATTTCAAAATAAACATACGTTATCGGGGGTCTGAACATGTCATTAAGTAAGCCGAAGACAACTCGTTTCGGGACAAAACGTCCCGAAGCACTCCCAAACACTCTCCTAACTTTTCAAACTCATTCCTAAGCCTTTCTCAACATCAAACCTACCAAAAAACATCATCTTAGCAACGGATTAACAATAAATCGAGCCTTAAATCCATCCCTCCTCAGCCTAGGATTCTAAGTTTCGGGAAGAGGTAAGATTTCTCAATTTTGAACTGAAATGTGGTTGAAAATGGCTGCATTTATTAGGGTTTTGATGGGTTTTCTGTGTAGGTTAAGATTCCATAAACCACTTACCCAAAAACATAGCATTCATGAGATTTAAGGAATTAGGGTTTATGGAGAAATTTTGGGAATTGGGGGAAATTATAAGATAAATGGAAAAATAAGTATAAAATGTTGATTATCATAGTAAATGTGTTATAATGTGTGTAAGAAACAACAAACGGAACCTGAATCGGATATTTAGGGCCGGATCGAGTCGTGGGAGCGTGTGGTAAGTGCTTTAATGCCACTTACTTGTGATGTTTGATTTGTTAATTGTTAATTCTCGTATGAATGATGTTCTTAATCGTATAAGTGTGTGTGGATTTCTTGCTGGATGTTTAAGTGTGATGGCGATCATAGATGATGAATGTAAGATGTTAACCACTTTGTTAAAGATGTGATAGTGGTTTGTTTAGCATGGAATTTGAATGCGTATGAGTTGGCTATGATGTAAGCATAATTTGTGATTTGATGATTGGACTCGTGTATGAGTTTTGGATGAATTATAAGGATGAAAATAAACTTGTATGGCTATATATGAATTGTTAATGATCGATATGTGTATGGTTTGGTTGGGAGATTGATGGTGGGTGATTGGAAATAATAATAATAGAAAGGAAATGATTAATGTATGTGATTATGTGTTTATTTATGTGGATTTGGATTGTTGATTCAATAATGTTGTGAGTTTATAAAGAGATATAAAATGGTTGATGAAAGGCTAAAAGAATGGGTTGTTTTTAAGTATGAATGATCCAATTTGTGTATGATTGAATTGTGGCATGATGATATAATGTTGATGATAAACATGTTTAAAATGAAAAATGATGGCATTGATGTGGGTAAGAAGGTTGAATAAGTGTGTGAAAATATGGTTTGATATGTAAAGTGAAGTATAAATGTGTATGTGTGATATGTAATTCGGAAATGGACAAAATGCCACTGAACTGAAAATAACGTATGTTTGGTGTATATAAACATACGTTAATTGAGATAAACATAAGTTAATATTGACTGGAATACGTTAATTTGAAATTAAACATACGTTAATCTAGGGTTGGCATACGTTATTCTTCACCTGGGTTTGTGGTTTTGCCTGTTGATGAATAACGTATTTATGCCTTGGTAAACATAAGTTAATCTAGTGTAGAAATCCTATTTTGGCCTAGACAATGTCCCAATGGTTATTTAAAGTATCCTAATGGTTGAGGATGAATTTCTTAGTGAATAAACACATGAAATGGAAGAATAAAACGCATAAAGAACTTGTTGTGTGAGATGACTTTAGGGCGCCATTAGGGAGGATAGGCCAGGATGGCCGAGGACTCCCCTGAACCCAACATGTAGCGACACTGAGGGACACCCTTACTGAGTATTAAAAATACTTACCAGTGTTTTGCTGAATTTTGTGCAGAGTGACAGGTATTAGGGACGGGACTACGTGATAGGCGAGGCTAGCGGTGCGATACTGAAGGTCGAGCTCCTAGGGCTTTGGTTGTATTGATTTACATGCATGTATACTTTAACTTTTGTGGAAATTATGTAATGGCATGTAAACCGTTTTCCTTGCTTCTGCATTGTTAAAATCATATGTGGGTTTAAATTTTTTTCAGCTTCTGCATTTCTAAACTATATTGGATGTATGGGTCGTATTCTATGCTTTGGACAAACGATGTTTTCACTCCATCTCTCTTATAACTTGATTGTTTTAAAAAGAAAAAAAATAGGTGCAAAAATTAGTTTTATTCAAAAATGAACTCTGTAAAATTTGGCATCACAGAGATTGTAATATGAGAAAGCATTTGATTACTTTATTGAGCATGCTGAGCATAAATGATATGAGATATGAGATATGAATGCATTGATCATTCATTGTGTTGCATTATTGTGTGACACTGATATGAGATACAGAATGGGCCTGATGATTCCAGGCGAGAGCTCGATGCCGGTCTGGGACCGATGATTTCGAGAGAGATCTCGATGCCGTACTGGGTCCGATGTCGATCTGGGACCGAGGGAAAATGAAAATGAAAAGAAAAAGAAAAAGAAAAGAAAAGAGAAAAGAAGACCCCGGGGTAGTCATTCGCATGTGATTGCATTGCATTCATATGCACTTGAGTCGCATTCATATATAACATGTTTGATTCGTGTTATTGCTTTATGAATGCTTAAGAATGTTGATACGAGATTGTTGTGACTGTTGAGCATAATATGATTCTCATGTGTATTGACATTATGTTCATGTCTGTACTGTTCTTATGAACACTGGATTTTGTTTGATGGTTCATT
>CANYCX010959133.1:0-22227 GCA_948193385.1 Breynia disticha f. nivosa | reverse complement strand
GAATTTTACCCAAAATCCCCAAAACCTAAATCTCTTAAATCTCGTTAAATCGGATGTTTTAGGATCCAAGGCTTATAGAATCTTGTTCTATATTCAAAACCTAACAAAACCCTACATAATGTACATGAAATACAACAATTTACATCCATGGATTAGCCTTTTACCTTAATCCTGAAACTTTATGACCTAGAGAGAGAAGAGGGCGATCGGAGGCCGAAATGTGTGTTAATCTCGTTTAAGTTTGTTGTTTTAGTGTAGGTTTTATGGTAGGAATGCTCATAAATGCTTGAGAGAACGTTTTGGGAGTGTTTTGGTAGGTGAAATGGAGTTATGGCTCGTTTGAAAGAAGTTTCGGACTTTCAATGACATGTACTGACCTTCGATAACGTTCATTACTTAACAAATAACGTGCATTAAGCAAAATGCAGATTCTTGGTCTTCTGGCAAGATTAACGTGCGTTATTCTTCCAGTTAACGCACATTAATGTGGCTAACGTACGTTAACGACAGGATTAACGTACGTTACTCACATGCAGACTGCAACACTTAGCCATTTTCGACTCCTTTCGACTCCCGATATGCATACACTACTATATACATGTTCTCCACCCTAAATAACTATCTTTATAACATAATTAACGTCTATCAACGTCACTTTCAACATCATTCACACTTAATGACATTACATCTCACATACTTAGACTTATTATGACGAACCCTTCTCTTAATCTCAACATCTCTCTTACTTAGCAGAGACAAATTTCTGGGGCATTACCCAAACCGAAAAAACCCCAATTCATAAACCACGCAAATCACAATTTACTAGTAATTACATAAGCAATTTCATCAATGCTCCAATTCATAAATCACATAAAACGCGATTTGCTAGCAATCACATACGGAGGTTCATAGCACAAGTTCATCAAGAACACATCAGATTTAATATGATAAATTTGAATGCATATGATCTAATGCATTCCTCAACATGATCATACCCAGGATTTCATTTAGATTCAACTCTACGACCTTATTTGACCTTACACCTGACGTTTGCAAACCGGCCTCGTCGACCGGGAGTATGTGGTTATATAATTGGATATCCAGATTTATGTAAAGGTTCAAGACCCCCAACCCCTCTCCTGTGCCCTCAGAGGTTCGGTCTGCCCTGCGACATGTGGCCCCAGGTAGGTTGTTGATATACCCTCAGAGGTCCAACGTGGGACAAGTGATATACCCTTGTTAACATGCCTTAGCATGTTAAACGCCCATACTTGGCCAGGCACGCTCGAACACTAATAAGTGAACTGAGACTTCCACTGTGCCCCGGTATAGCACATATCAAGTACTATCCGTTAAATATTACACCCTTACTTGGCCAGGCACGCTCAAATACTTTGAAAAGTACTGAGACTTCCACTGTGCCCCGGTATAACACATATTAAGTACTATCTGTTAACTTACGCTCCCAAGAGCCATAACCACTCCCTCATTTTAAATTTTTCACTCCCAAGAGCCTTTTTCATTTTATTACATATGCTCCCTATGAGCCCAAATGCATGAATTTCTTGTGCATAATCTATGCAATCAAATCATGCATTCATAATTCAATCATGTTATGCTACACAATAACAATGTTGAGTCATCAAACTTTCTCAACCAAACCACACTCCATTAGCATAGCCAAAATCATGCCATAGCATATCAAAATAGGATCCAATGCCAAACATATATTAACATTAAACAACAATACAATCATGTATCATTCCAAACATCAACATAGGCATAAGAATCCTCCGTTCAAACTTAGACAATTCATGTCTTTATCACAGTCAAATGTATGGACTTTCTCAAGCTGACACATGTTACCATTCACATTTATTCAATCCATCATTCTAAAACAAATATAAATCACATACAATCAACCTTCAACCATTTATTCATTAATCAATATTCCATCTTATGGTTAAATTAATCCATAACCATAACATTCATATATTTATACAACTTGTATAAATGTTATTTTACACCTTAATAATAACTAATGAAGGCAATATACGCATATACAAGAGATCAGATTCGTTTAGACTCAAACAATCACATTTTCCTATGTTGTGAACAGTGCCAAATGGTTTGGCAAATGGATTGG
This sequence comes from Breynia disticha f. nivosa, assembly GCA_948193385.1. Classification (NCBI taxonomy): domain Eukaryota; kingdom Viridiplantae; phylum Streptophyta; class Magnoliopsida; order Malpighiales; family Phyllanthaceae; genus Breynia; species Breynia disticha. The sequence continues at coordinate 20,081 of CANYCX010959133.1, read as the reverse complement.
TCCAAACCGTTTGGAAAACTGTTTGCCTCCTCTGTTTTGGTTGAAAAATTGAAACGGTTTGGGGAACAGTTTACCCAAACTGTTTCCCAAACCGTTTGGGTCCTCTGGATTCCGAATTTGGCATATTCACACTTAATCCTTCAACCATTAACACCTAAACTCATAACAACAATCCACAACCCAAACCATACAACTTCCAAATCAAATTTTTATCATCATTAACAACATTACACCAAACCAACACACAACATAACCTTTCAATAGGATACAATCCACTCATAATGGTTCAAATGTTAACAATCATTCACAAACATCTAATCACACATCCAACTCCATATTCTTTCACATTTTCATACCATCCTCAAATCATTTAGCATAACTCACATACCACACTATGAACAACCATTCATAGTCAACTTTCCTACAAATCAATTCATCACTCAGCACATTTATTATTGATCAACAACATTTAATACTCTAGCTCAAACAAGCATAGGGAAGAAGTGCTCATGTTACTTACCTTAGCAAACACTTCAAATTTTCATCACGAGCCATCCTCGCCATAAACCTGAATTTCCTATAATTTTGACATTATAACATATATCAATTCCCCAATCATTTCATTAAGGATTAATATCAATGTTTTGCTTAATTTCTTCAGTATTAACAATTTCTTCTCTCATTTACTCTTTTCTTTCCTTAGCACTAATGACCATTAATATACTAAACAAGTTTTTTTAGCTATCCTTTAATGTCTCATACCAACCCTAATCCTTTTAATTTATACAGTTCCTTTTTGAAACCCCTAACCATTCTCTCTTTCCTGATTCAATTATTTTCACCACAACAACACCCATTCAAATTTGATCATACCAACATCATCAATAGGGTCAAATAAAACTTACCTAAGTAATGGAACTCGTAAAAGAACTCCCGTCCGAAAACCCCAAACTCGTCACTATTCATGGACAATTTTCAAACCTCGATTTTGGATACCTAAACCAAAATTTAAGACCAGAAATTGTTACCACAAGATAGTATATTCTTTAAGCTTTCAATCAAACTATTATTTACCCAATTCCGATCCCAAATGGACAAGAAATGTGGTCGAAAAGTTAGGGTTCACGATCAAAAACGGTATTCACAAAATCAAGGAGGAAATCTTACCGCTACTTACTCCTCAATCGGTTCTGCAGCTTCCGAACACTAGGGTTTCACGAAGAACAACATTCCCTAGGGTTTTCCCGAGCTTAGAGAGAGAGAGGGAGGAGAGAGAGACATTTTTGGTGGTGAAAAGGGAGAGAGGGCTAAAGAAATATATATCGACATTTTCTCTTGGATGGTTTTGCTCTCAGGCACTATTAGTTTACCTCCCCTTCGTCTTTCTCGTTTTTCGGTGATCTAAACACCCTAAAATTTTAATTATTCATAAATTTCCATTTCCTCAACCCAACTATTATTTAATTAAATCGCGAAAAATTTTCCTACGTATTTTAATTTAAATAGCAATTAACCGAAAAATTGAGGGTGCTACATTTTTTGTCAAAAAATTAGAACGACGTAGTATAGTTTTCAATTTTACAATTTATCAGTTAAAATTTCTCTAGTCATTTCTTAGAAAAACTCAGTCAAAATTTCATTTCATGTGTGTTTTCTTTAAAATAACTCATAAAAAATGATGTTGTTTCAGTTGTGTTTTGTTTTAAGAAATCCTATCGAAACGACGTCATTTCAATTGTGTAATTTTATTCGTTTCAGCTCAATTGACTCTTCCTTTCTACTGATTTGAAAACGACGTTTTGAGTTGTTTGGTCATCCTCAACCTCAATTTCGTGTCTCTCCCATTCTTCTAAGTACATGTCTAAATATGATAAAATTAGTTCAGTAATTTGTGATTAACATATACACTACAATGAAGAATGCATTTCCTTTCTACTTTTTCGACCAGTTATGTAACCTATCTCTATAAATAATACATATATTTCTTTCCAAACTGAAGCGTAATGTATTTATATAAAGTAGAATTTAGCAAAATTGTGATTAGCTAGTTTAAGAAAACTTATATTTTCTCTAAATTATGAAAAATAATTTTAATCATAGAGTATTTCGACTTAAGAATAAGCATATGACATGGTACTAATTAGTAAGCATATTAGACAAAATAAAGAGAAGATTTTATTTTTAATGTCAATAAATGTTAATCAACAAATAAATTTATGCAAAATGACTGAAAAAATCGATAAAAAGCATAAAATTCTTACTAATATATGTAAAACAAGTGGAGTATATTAATTATAAATAAAACTCACTCTCAATCACAAATATAAATATTATATCTTAAAATTTCTTTCACCATTTAAATGTGATCAAATTTCTCAATCATAAACAAAACTTTTCTCTTAAAACTAAATAATGGTTCCGTTCCTTCTAATAACTAAATAATGGTTCGGTTTGGTTGGTTTGAGTGGTTAACCAAAAAAAATATTAAAAATATTTAATTAGAAAAAATAGTAAGATTATTGCAACTTAAAAAAAAATCAATCTTCAATTTAAATACTAACAAATTAATATTTACTTCAAACTAACATAATAACAAACTAAAACAATGTTTTCACTTTAAATTTAACTCTAATAAAATCTTCAAATAAAATTATATTTATTAATCTTTATTTTTATTCATTTTATTTATTTAGAATAAAAATTATGTACTTTAATTTATTAATGAGAATGTGAATAGTAAAAGAAGTTAAGGAAAATTTTAGTTAATGGTATATACTTAACTTTTCTTTAAGATAGGTAGATGATAGATCAATTCGGTTGAAAGTGGATTTTAAAAGATCAAAACCACCAACCAAACAACTCAGATGGTTTGCTCTAAATTTAACCACTAACCTATTCACTTATGGTAGTTACCCTAAATTTCGATTTGATTTGGTCGATTAATGGTTGGTTTGGATGGTTTAGAGAATTTTTTATCAGTCCTACACAAAATTATGCTAATTACCAAATCTCCAACTTAACTTTTTCTCTGTTTCATTCTTCTTATAACAATCCTCTTTATTGAATCATCAGGTTGTTATGAGATTTGCCAGAATGAAGCTGACATTAATTACGCTTCAATTTCTCTCACCGTTCTCCTCTGCTCTTTTGTCTCAATATCAGGAAAGCCCGTCGAAATTATTAAACCAGGAGAGCTAAGTGCTCAAAAACTGTTCAATTATTCTGGTTACATTGCTTAGGCTATATAAAAAAAAAACCAATTTCTAGTTTCATTTGTCTATCAATGTTGTTTAACCAGTATTGTTTTTTTTAATGCAGTAAATGGAACCAGAACAATACAGAAAACAACCAGCAGTAACGTAGGTGGTTCTCGAAGTCCCAAAGCCCACCGCCAGTGACACTATGGGGAATAGTAATGAATTGAATTCTAAAGACAGTCGTGTCCTATGGCGTGATTGAGCCAATTGATTTGGGTCAAATAGATTGTACCATTAAAAAACCACAATGAAACATATCAGCCAATAAAATCACAATAAATACAAGTGTATACTTTCTCCTAATTGTGTTATATGTTGAATTGGTTACTGGTTCATGTGTTTTTTCAAGCCACTATAACGGCCTTCAAATGTATCACATATTCGTTTAAGTTAAAAGTTTTATTAATTTTGCTGGCATGTTATCCATTATTTAAAAACATGTTATTAACAAATCTAGTCATATCCCAACACTCATAAAGAAAATGAAAGGTTTTTGCGTTTTATAATCACTCTTGGTTTTTAAATGTGCTTTCCAGATAGATAAGTAAAACAAAAAATTCTATCACGAGCAAAGGAACCTTCCCGCCGAGTGATGAGCCTTTCTTCTCGCCAATGGGAATTAACTTGATCTTCACACCATTCTTGGAAAATTGGTAAATATTTTTCCTTCTGGTGTGAGTGGCATCGAGGCCATATTGCCACGGCCTGCCCAATAATATTTGGAATTCATCCATATCAACAATATCACAATAATGTTCGTCGGAATACCTACCGATTGAGAAAGGGACCTTGCACCGGTGGGTGAAGCGAATTTCTCCTACTTTGGTAATCCATCCAATGTGATAAGGCTCCGGGTGTGGTTTGACGGGAAGCTTGAGTGGGTCCGGTATGAGTCGGCCTCAATAAGGAATCCGACCCACTGAAGATATTTTCCTGGCTCCCAGCATCTATAATGAGATCACAGAGGATGCCTTGCACCATACATCGGGTGCGAAAAAGTTTGTGGCGTTGGGAGTCTTCGGATTCCTTTTGAGAAATTAGGAGCTTCCTAATGACTCCGATCTGAACGTCCTCCTGCTCTAGCTCGTATTCATTGCCTTCCAGGCGACACTTCTCTTCTTCCTCCTCGTCTTCTGCTTGCCCAACTGTGTTGATGAGTTTTCTTCGGGGGCACTCACTCGAGCGGTGTCCAGGCTCGCCGCATTTGCAACACTTACGGGGCATTGGTTTGGCATAGGGATTTGTTTGGCGCGTGGGTGGGAAAGGCTTCTGCTGTGGCCTGTCTTCCTGATTGGTGTTCTTCGGAACGGTGTTCCGCTGTTGGGAGCCATCGGCAATGGACTTGCCTTTGTCGAATGATGGCGCACCAACATTCCATGCCCTCTTTGATTCTCGTGGTCGCTGCTTTACCAATAACTCCGCGCGCATAGCCAAATTTCTTGCATCATGTACGTTTAGTGCTACTTGGATCCCAATCTTGTCTCGAATGGGGAACTCCAACCCGTGCAGATAGCGAGCAGCCTGCTGTGGCTCGCTTTCGCCAAGGTTATTTCTGGCTGATAACCTTAGGAACTCCGCGGTATATTCGTGTATACTCCTGCTTCCTTGCGCACAGCTCTGATATGCTTCAAAGAGGTACTGTTCATAATCTGGAGGTAAGAATCGCCTTCGCAGCAGCTGCTTCATCCATGCCCATGATGAAATTGGGCCCCCACCTTCTCGTCGTCGGCTCTCTTTGAGTTGGCTCCACCATACGGAGGCCCCGCCTTTAAGCCAATATGCCACCAGCTTAACCTTTTGCTCTTCCGAGATGTCCGTATAATCGAAAAAGCCCTCGACTTCTTCTAGCCAATCAAGAAAACCTTCAATGTCCAGGTTGCCGTTAAAACTCGAAATGTCCACCTTCAGCCGGTATTCATGATCTTCCCTGTGTGGACTACGGGCGTCTGCGACCTGGTCGTCGTCTTCATCGCTGGAATCTTCAGCCACTTGACGCGGTGCTGGTTGTTGGGGACGTCGTACAGGGGCAAATTCCCGTGCATCCTGGCCCTCAACTATGGGGTTGTTGCGGCCTTGTGTCAAAGCCTATAACTGCCTCGTGATAGTAGCCAACTGTTGCTCCATGTTGCGAAGAGACGCTCCTTTGTCTTTGAGGCGTCGCCAAACTTCAGGGAGTCCTTGGTTACCATCGTTAGGGTCGTTCGCCATCGTTATGGTGGCTCTGATACCACCTGACGCAATGGATATTCGAACAAGAAACTTGACGGCGTTCTTGACCGAATAACAATCGAGAGATTGATCTTAAGAGAAAGAAATAATTTTATTGATATCTGTTCGATGGTAATTACTACTTAAATAGAGTCTGCAGCTTCCAAACAGATAAAATTACAACTAAACTAAATAACTAAGAGATCAATTCTAAGTAAAACAAATAACTAAGAATCCTTGGCAGCTAGGATTTTAAACTGATAAAGCTTAACAAAAAAATATAAAGAAGAAAAGAAAGGAAAGAAAGAGTTGTCTGTCAAAGTCCATGGGCCCGTACACACATTAGGTTTATGAACGATACAGATTGTGAACCCTCTAATACAAAACCAATTGGCTTGTATAAGGTCAGAGTCCATATCATTATAAACTAATTTATATTCTTCTAATTGTCCATATCATTATAAACTAATTTATATTCTTTTAATTATTAGATGTGGAATACATTCCTAACACTCCCCCGCAAGTGTAACTTGGTCAGGCCGTTTGCCTATTATTAGCAGACCGGTTACCACTTGTCCACAAATTAGGATTTTCTTATTATTAGGCCCAGGATCCATTACCGATTAGGCTAGATGGCTCTGATACCATGTCAAAGTCCATGGGCCCGTACACACATTAGTGGGCTTATGAAAGATACAAATTGTGAACCCTCTAATACAAAACCAATTGGCTTGTATAAGGTCACAGTCTATATCATTATAAACTACTTTATATTCTTCTAATTATTAGATGTGAGATACATTCTCAACACTGTCGTCTGGTCCAAACTCCCATCATACGGCACTGTTGCCTAAGTTCCTCCTCCAGGCATCTGATTGCCCACATCACTAACACAGTTGTTCTATGGAAGAATAGATTGCATCCAAATCAGTTGATGATCCAGGAGTGGTTCATGCCATTGCCACGAAGCTGTCTGTGACAGAGAAATTAAACTATTGAATCTTTGAAATTTAAGTGTGGATGCGTTGATTAGTTTCCAAGGGCATTAATTTTATGATACTCAAGTCGGCTGCTCATTTTAGAAGATTGTTTGGTCAATAAGAAAAAAGAGCAAGAATGAGAAAGTCATCGACCCTTAAAATGGTTTGATTAATGCATAGCGTTAAGACATTTTCCATGCAGCTGTACATGTACTTTAAGTTTGGATAAAAACTTATGCGATTCCTAAGTAATAATCTCAATAATTTTTCGATCATCGAGTTTTCAATATTCACTTTATCGGTTCCTGATATATTGAAAAGTAACTACCTTTAATCCTTCTGTTAAATTAATCTAACAGATTAAGAAGTAAATAATTTACCGATCTTCTATATAATCTTTTCGCTTAATTTACCGGCCCCCAATTTTTTCATTTAATTTACCGGTCTCTCATTATTGCACACATGGGCAAGAATGACATTTCAACCTTCACGTTAGTTTAATTTAACAGAAAAATTAACGGCAATTATTTTTCTTTATGCCGGGCACCGATAAAATGCGAAAAATTATTAAGGGTATTACTCAAGAATTGCATAAGTTTTTACCCTTTAGGTTTTGTCTTAATTAGTGGTTAGTAGTCCACATTGTTCTGTTTTCTAGTAAACATAAGTTTCGAACCTGATGATAACTCAGTAGAGTAATTATCGCTATTTATTTTCTGTGGTAGAGGGGAAGCTTTAGCATTGCCAACAATGAACCTCCAAGTTCTTTAAGCTCACTTAAATTGACACATGAGGCTCCATAACCCAGGTTTGTATCATAAAGCAACAAAAAAGCGAAGTAAGTATTTGAAGTGAAGAACTAATGGAGAATCATTGAGGTAATTGATTTGGGCCTAATGGTTCATCAACTATTTTTACTCTTCACCAAAATGGTTCTTCAAGCAGAAAGAAAGACATGGACAACGATTCATAGAGATACGTTGTTGGAGTTTGAGATAATTGATTAGAACATGGGATAAGTGTCTAGCGGTAGGAGAGAATAAAAGGACAACGAATGTTATTAAAAGTGGTAGAATAATAAACTGTTTAGGCTTTGAGACGTGTTTAAAATATTGTATTTAGAGTAATATTGTCCAATTATATTCTTATTGTAGTGTTGTAAACAATTTAATCCAGGTATTAATAAAGCCCCAATAATGTAATTAACCATTTACATTCTTTCTAAAAACTATATGTAATGACTTTTAATTTAGTTGAAATAAATAAAGAGACATGAAAGTGAAGAAATACATCTGCTCCAATATGCAACTGTTAATATGTATCAAAACAATATAATTGTTCAATTATGACCCAATTTGCAACTGCATGTTAATATGTATCAAAACAATATTAATACCATAGCACCTATAATACAAACAATATAACTGATCAATGAGATGTTGTCATATTGTTAATGGAATTGAAAAATTGGAAACAATGGAATTGAAAAATTGGCAACAAATTTACGAAGTGTGTTCTTAACAGAGTAATGGTTCTCACTGATTTATTATTAAAAAGAATGGGTTATATATACATAAGTGATTGGAAGTTGTAAGTATTCTAGCTGTACAAGAGTTCTTGTGTTGAAACAATTCTAGAGAGAGAAGGTTCCTTATCACTCTCCTTCAAGCTAATGGCAGTGCAGCGGACATTGAGCTTGGAACGATGGCTTTTCGTCTTGGAGAGGGGTTTGGTGAGGAGATCAGCAATTTGATCGTCAGTGGAGATGTATCAGACCAGCAGCTGGTTCTTGGCAACAAGGTCCCGTACAAAGTGAAATTCAATTTCAAGATGACGGGATCGAGTGTGGAAAATGGGGCTGCCAGAGAGATAGGTTGCTCCAATGTTGTCGCACCAGACTTGCGGTGGGTGGTTTGAGTGAAGATCGAGTTCCTTGAGTAACGAGGTGAGCCAAAGAACCTTGCTAGTTGTTGTTGCGAGGGCACGATACTCCGTTTCTGTGGAAGAACAAGAGACAGCGTTCTGTTTCTTGGAGCTCCAAGAGATGAGGTTGGTTCCGGCATAAATGGCGTAGCCTGTAATGGATTTTCTGTCACCTTTATTGCCGCCTAAATCAGCATCGCAGTAAACCGAAAGGGATAAGTCAGGTGACCGTTGGATATGAAAGCCCAGGTGAGTAGTTCTAGAGATATAACGCATGATACGTTTGACAGCATTCCAGTCACCAACGGTAAGCTGGTGCATTCGTTGAGAGACTTTGCTGACTGCGTAGGAAAGATCAGGTCGCGTGATACATAGGTACTGTAGGCTACCTACAGTTTGTCGATAGGTTGTGGCCTCAAATGGAGTATTTAGTTCATCCGGACTTAGAGACGTGGAGGATTTGGAGGAAGAAGAGTTGTAAGCAGTCCCAACAGGTTTGGAGTTGGCCATGTTGACATCTTGGAGTAAATCAAATGCGTATTTTGTCTGAGTTAAGAGCACGCCAGAAGGAGTCCAGTGAGCTTCGATGCCAAGGAAGTAATTTAGACGTCCGAGTACCTTTAAGGTAAACTTTGATTTCAAGAAAGTGATTAGAGAGGAGATGAACTCAAGAGAAGAACTTGTGAAAAGAATGTCGTCCACATAAACCAGGAAGTAAGCTTGAATGTCGTTCTTGTTAAAATAAAAGAGGGACTGATCTGTATGCGAGCCGTTAAAACCGAAGGTAATAAGAGCATCATGTGGGCAACTGAACCACGGTCGCAGAGCTTGCTTGAGGTCGTATATCGACCTCTGTAACTGACAAACATAATCTGTTTTGGTTGAATCCACGAACCCTGGAGGTTGTTTCATGTACACGAGTTCATCAAGCTTCCCATTTAAGAAGGCATTTGAGAAGTCGAGTTGAAGAACATTCCAATCATAAGAAATTGCAGCTGAAGGAATAAGGCGGAGGGTGGCAGGTTTAATTACCGGACTGAAGGTTTCTTTGTAGTCAATGCCAGGACGTTGGTGAAATCCTTTTGCGACTAAACGTGCTTTGTATTGTGAAATGGAACCATTTGGTTGTTGTTTGATACGGTAAACCCATTTACAGCCAATCAAGTTGGTGGCGTTTTGTGGAGGAACGAGGATCCATGTCTTGTTTTTGAGTAAGGCGTCGTATTCCTCGAACATTGCTTTTCGCCAATGAAGAAGTTTGTTGGACTGTGTGAAAGAGGTTGGAAGTGTCTCAGGTTGGAGAGTCTTGGTTTGAGGGACCCCGTTTTGGTGCGTGTTACCATGGGATGAGTGCTTTGGGAAATCATGGGTGGTGATGGATGTGGTTGCTGGGCTGTGGTAAGGTCGACGACAAGGTTGAGGCCAGGTGCAGCAGATGTATTGGCAGGAATTGTGGGAGAGGAGTGGTTAGGTGATGCATGGAGGACAGGAGCAGGTGATGAGTGATCAGTTGATGAGTGTGAACGATGCGTCGTTGACTGGAATGGAGTCGAGCAGTGGTTGGTGCACGCTGTCGGTGGATGTTGTGGCAGAGTTGAAGGGACTGTAGGCGGCCAGTTAAGTAGAGGATTGAGGGTTGTTGATTGAGGGGCTGATTGTGGGGCCGTAGCATCAGAATTTGGAGACATTGGACCTGTAAAGGGAAACACAGATTCGTTAAATTGCACATGGCGTGAAATATAAATTCTGCCAGAAAAAAAATCTAAGCAGCGGTAGCCTTTTTCTAATTTGCTGTAACCAAGGAAAACACAGGGAGTGAAACACAAGGAGTAATCTCGTTTGGTTGAGAAGAGTGTTTCAAGAGGCGTTTGGAAGGCTAGAAGGGGCGTGGGAAGTCGGTTTATGATGTAGTTTGCACAATCAAAGGCATAAGTCCAATATTTGAGAGGTATTTGGGCTGTATGAAGCATTGAAAGTGCTGTCTCAACAATGTGGCGATGTTTGCGTTCAGCACATCCGTTTTGTTCCGGAGAGTAAGGGCACGAAACGCGCTGAGCAATACCATGTCGGGTCAAGTAAGGGGTTAAAGCTTGAAATTCACCACCCCAGTCAGCCTGAAAGGATTGTAATTTAGTACCGAAAGAACGCTCAACAAAATGATGAAATTTAATAAATTGGTTTAAAACCTCAGATTTGTGTTTGAGAAAATAAATCCAGGAATATTTTGAGTAATGGTCATGAAATAATAAGTAATAACGAGAGCCATCTATTGCATTAACAGGGGAAGGTCCCCAAACATCACTACAAATAAGTTGTAAAGGTTTAGTAGTTCTAAAGGAAGAAGAAACAAATGGTAATTTATGACTCTTGGCAACACAACAACCATGACATAATTGTGGTTGTTTGTGATGACTGATAGGAATATTATTAGCAGAAAGAACTTTATTGACTATACGATAATTGGAGTGACCCAGATGTTGATGCCAAGTAGAGTGTGCAATGTGAGTTTGAGGGAATTCACGTTTAAGAGGGAGACCGTAGACACCATCTTCATGTAGTCCTTGACATAAAATCTTCCCTGTTTGGGAGTCCTTTATGAAAAATTTATCACAGAAGAATTCAACAGAAACATTGTTAGACTTGGTCAGTTCATGAACAGATAAAAGGTTATGAAATACTTGTGGAACATGAAGAATGTTTGTCATGTGTAAAGGAAAATTAGAAGAAGTTTGCATGGAAGAAGAGCCAGAATGAGAGATTGGAAGAGTTTTACCATTGACAATTATGACTTCGTCTGTGCCAGAGTATTCAGAATGAATAGCAAGATTGTCAAGATCTGATGTCAGATGATGCAAGGCCCCAAAATCAACAACCCAATTTTGATGTGGACGAGGAGGAGGTTGCGGAGTGGAAGAGTAAGCCATATGAGTGTATGGTGCGGATGAGTAAAGGCTTAAGGGACATTGGTGATTGGTGTGGCCGAATCCTTGACAAGTGTAGCATTGAATGCTATAATTAATAGATGGAGAGGGAGGACGTGAAGCATAAGATTGCCTACCTCGGCCACGAAAGCAACCTCCACGACCTCGACCACGATAAGAACGACCACCGCATGGGATGTAGCTAGCAGAAGACGATGGTTGCGAAGAATAAGGTGGTTCAGAAGAAGGGCTTGTGTGTTGGCTAACATGTGCATTGGCATTGAGTGTTGGTGTTGAACTAGGAGAGGACGTGGATGGGGTTTCATCTCGTTTGAGTTGAAGTTCTTCACTAAGCAATAGTCCAAATAGGTCGTCAAACGAAATACTGTCATGACGAGCATGAAGGGCTCAGACGAAGGGTCGATATTCCAATCCAAGACTTGCAGTAATCCAATCAGTTAAATCATCAGAATGAACCGGGGCATTGAATAAGGCAAGTTGGTCAGGAAGAGATTTTGCTTTCTGCATGTAAGTAGTGATCGAATCAGAGCCACGAGAAAGCGTGGCCACCTGTTCACAAAGGCTTCAAATTTGAGTTATGGAACCAGAGGCAAATGTAGAAGCAAGTCGTTGCCAGGCATCTCGAGCAGTAGTGGCACTAACGATTTGGGAGAGAAGATTTTCGAAAACTTAATAGATTATCCAATTGAGAACTAATTGATCGTGCATAATCCATGTTGTGTAAGCGGGATTGGGTTGATCGTTAAGGGTGATTGGGGGGAAGGCTCGGTTCCATCGACGTGGCCAAGGAGTTTATAGACTCGAAGAATCGATAATAATTGTGCTCGCCATAGTAGATAATTAGAGGATGTGAGTTTCAATGGAATGGTGATAAAGGGAATTGGAGTGGGAGACGATGAAGTTGAAGGAACTAGGGCTAAATCTGCCATGATGCTGTCGGCAGAGAAAAGAAAAAAAAAGTTTAGGGTTGCTCGGTTAAGAGACTTGTGAGCTCTGATACCATAACAGAGTAATGGTTCTCACTGATTTATTATTAACAAGAGTGGGTTATATATACACAAGTGATTGGAAGTTGTAAGTATTCTGGCTGTACAAGAGTTCTTATGTTGAAACAATTCTAGAGAGAGAAGGTTCCTTATCAGTTCTTATGTCACTAAATTTACCTTACACAACAAGAAAATTGGTTTTTTCCGACGACTAGCTTTCTTCGGAAAAAGTAGGATTTTTTATGAAATTTGTCGGAAAGTGTTTGTCGAAAATAATTCTTCCGACGATTTTCGTAGGAAATTTTCGACGAATTTCGTTGGAAAAATATTGACAGCGAAACTCGTCAGAAAAAATCAGTCTCTAGTGACCGAAATATTATGAGGAATTTCGATGGAAGAATGTAAATCAAATTTCATCGGAAATTTTTGGCCGGAATGAATTGTTGAATGGCGAGAAAAAATTTCAAAAAATTTATCGAAAAATAAAATAAGTTATTTTCCGACGAATTTCGAGAGAAATTTTATGGCGGAAATGACTGTTAGTCGGCGGTGGAACGTCCAACGGAATTTGTCAGAAAATAAGATATATCATTTTTCGCCAAAATTCATCGGAAAATGCATTTATATATAGTTGAGATTTGTAAATGGTGAAATATATAATATGAATATAAATTAAAGTATTAAAATTTGATAGTTGATAAATTACGAAAGGAATATATTGTTAAAGTTTGAAAATTTTGTATTAAAATTATAATAAAATATTGAGAATGAATAATAAAGAAAGATAGAGCAAAACAAAAAATTAGTTGTAGCAAAATAATAAAACAAATAAAATTGAAGTAATAAACTTAGAATAAAAAACAAAGTAATAAGAATCAGTTAAATATTATAATACCTTTGATAAATTTATCGAATGTTACTATCTACAAAAAAAAAAGTGTCAGTTAAAATGAAATGAATAAAAAACATAAATAGAAGTAAGAATAAGAAAAGAAGTAAAGAAGTTTAGTGAGAATTAAAAAGTTAAGTGAGATTATGAGAATGTTATTGGGCATATATAGTGAAAGTTTAGGAGGGAAAATTAAAAAGAATGTAGTGAAAATTTAAATTTAGCTCGAAATTTTCTGACGAAATTCGTTAGTAATTTGAGGCAAAATTCATCGAAAAATTCGTTCCCGACGAAGTTCGTCGGAAATTCCTGACAAATTTCATTGGAAAATGTTTCATTTCATTAATCTCTCAACATCTTATCTTAATATATGTAATAAACCATCATACCATCTTAACTTTAAAAAAAACAATAGCTAACATATTAGACTAAATATGAATTGAATTATATAATTAACAAAATTTTGAATTAAGGTGAATTGTTAGAATTATATAATTAACTTATAAATCATAAAAAAATAATGAAATATTAGAAGCATAATTAAGAATTACATAAATACACACATACATATACATATGTATATACACATACATAAGTACGTACATATGTATACATACATACATACATACCTACGCGCGCGCGCGCGCGCACACACACACACATATATATATATATATATATATATATATATATATATATAATGTTTTCATAATTATATGCAAAAAAAACTAAGACTGCGAGGGAGGCTGGGTCTTGTCATCATCCCTTATACTGTGTGGATGAGATTGTGAACATGAAGATCAAGGTAAATTAACTTGAAACATTTGCATCCACTCATTCACCAGGTCCATGCAAGCAGTAAATGCGGCCTATTGAGCGGCGTCATGTGCCTGAGTAGCAGCCTCCTGAGCAGCGTAACGGGCCTCCATTATTCAATGGTTGTTGCTTGCTCTCACGAATAGTCTGCAGTTGTGCTTTGAATGAAGACTGCATTTGCTGACTGCGTGATGTGCGAGGCATGTCACGGTATAATGCAAGTCCATATGAATGAGTCCAAACAATTAATCGCCTGGACTAACATCTCTAGCAGTCAGTAGAAACAATGCCAGAAGATCCCATGTGTAAGTTGTGAATCAGGACTAGTCAATCTTCTAGCCATTATCGTACGATATTGACTCTGCAAAATACAATGTTAACATATAATAAAAGTTAGAATAAAATTACATATTAAATAAAATTAATTGCTTTAAAGATAAATAATTTTACTCATGTTAGCTTGTTTGGCCCTCTAGTCGACAAAAGTAACACCATAGTGGCTTCGCGTGTGGAGATGCAAATACAGCTCGTCAGACTCTACAGGTCACCCAATAGTTCTTCCTATAATAAAAATTATACATTTATAATATTTTGAAACACATACACATTAACTAAAATTATAATATTTTTAAGAAATTTACCATTTGATGATGATACTCAATGTGTGACATTTGTTAAGGATATACGTAGCTATACAATTCTATTCTTACTATAACTCTTCATTCGTTAGACTTCTACTGTAACTACAACAATGTACTCTATATATACATTATTCAAGATCAATAAATTAACGTTGGATGCTAGAGATTGTTCATGGTATCAGAGCCACGAATCTCCTAACCGAGTAAAACGTTCCAAACCCTAATCAAATCCTAATGGAAAATACGACCATCGTTCCCACAAACACCATTGCTGCCGAGGCAGCCCCACCCACCATACCTTCTATCTCCATTCCGATCAAGTTAACTTCCACAAATTACTTACTCTGGTGAGCCCAACTACTCCCTCTTCTTAGTGTTTACAAACTCATCAACCACATTGATGGTTCGCTTCCTCGTCCACCGTCCACTGTTGATGGCAAGTTTAAACAAAAATTTAGGTTCGCTCTATAAACAAGCCGAACTTGAACACTCAAAAGCTCGGCTCGACAAAGATCGTGAACAAGCTCGTTTAAGTGTTCATGAACAAGTTCATTTAAGTGTTCATGAACATACTCGTTTAAGTGTTTGCGAACATGATCATTTAAGTGCTCGTAAATAAACTTTTTTATTTCATAATACACATGTGACATAATTAATAATGTATGTTATAGCTTATAGTCTTATATATACATAGTTTCTGAAACATTTTTTCAAATAATAAAATAGATACATGTTGTGTCTTATATATAGTTAATAATTTATCTTATAATTTTTATAGATATAGTCTTATACGTAAGTCTACATAATATTTTTATTGTTCTAGATTATTTTTAAACATTTCAAATAATAAAATAAATATATGTTGTATTTTATGTATAGTTAATAATTTATCTTATAATTTATATAGCTATAGTCTTATAACTTATTATTTGAAATGTTTTAAGTTGTTTTTAAATCTTTTAAACTCTTATTATTTGAAATGTTTTAAGTTATTTTTAAATCTTTTAAACTATAAAATAGACATATGTTGTATTTAATGTATAATTAAGAATCTATATTATAACTTATGGTGTTATACTCTTATGCATATTTTTATATACTTTTATAATCGTCTACAACCTCGTAAAACTCGTGAACAATATTGTTTATGAGCTCGTCATAAACTCGTGAACATACTCATTTAGAGACTCGTTTAAGATGCTCGTCTTAGGCTCGTAAAACAGAGGTTCGTTTTAGGCTCGTTAGCTCGCGAGCTTTAAATGAGCCGAGCTTAAACAAGAATTTGTGCTCGATAAAAAGCTCGGCTCGAGCTTGAACTCGTCAAATTTTAACGAGCCGAGCTTGAATATTCCAAAATTCGGCTTGGCTCGGCACGATTACAGCCCTAGTTACTGCTGAAATGACGTTTGATGCTTGGACTCGCCTCGCCTCTACATATGCTTCTGGCTCTCGCACTCAGATTCGAAGCCTGTGTGATCAATTGTCCACTTTAAATCGCGGTACTGATTCTATTTCTTCTTATTTGCAGAAAGCGAAGACTCTCGCTGATTAAATAGCCACATTCAACGCTCCAGACACATCTGATGATTTGAATGACTACATCACTGCTGGCCTTGGCTCCAATTACATACCTTTTGTCCGTGCCCTACATGCTCGTCATGAAACCATCTCTTATGATGATCTTTTCGAATTACTTTTAAGTGAAAAAATTCAGTTGAAATGCGATGAGCAGTCCTCTGCGATTCCACCAACAGCCCAATTTTCATCTCGCGGAGTTCGTGGTCTTTGGGGTCACGGTCGAGGCCGTGGTCGCTTCCAATACAGCTTAACTACAACATCCAGTGTTTCACCTGCCAAAGATTTGGCCATTCCTCTCGGCAATGCCCATCCAAAAAACCACCTTCTCAAGCTCATTCTCACGCTGCTTTTACCACTCCATATCATCCTCCTCAAAACTAGGTCGTGGATTCGGGGGCTTCGCATCATTTGACATCTGATCTTGACAACTTAGCCATTCATTCTAAATATTCTGGCATAGACAAAGTCACAATTAGTAATGGTAAAACCCTTCCAATCTCTCATCTTGGTTCTTCTGTTATGCTTTCCTCTAACAATATTCCTCTTCATATGTCCAATATACTTCATGTTCCCCATATTTTCCACAATCTTTTATCTGTTTATGCTCTTACCAAATCTAACAATGTTTCTGTTCAATTCTTCCATGATCAATTTTATGTTAAGGATATACGTACAGGGAAAATTCTATGTCGCGGAGTTAATAAAGATGGAGTTTATACATTACTTCTTCAACGCACACAGTCCACGTCCACGTCTCCTAAAGCCCACATCGCATTATCCACCTGGCATCAACGCCTTGGTCATGCAAATTTTCGTCTTGTTCATCGTGTTCTTAAAGAACACAATTTACCTTTTTCAAATTCTAAAAATTCTCAATTATGTCATGGTTGTTGTGTCGGAAAAAGCCACAAATTACCTTTTCTTGTTTCTTATTTACGTAGATGATATTCTATTCACCAGTTCCTCCTCTCAGTTTCTGTCATCTATAATTGCTCAACTACAACAATGCTTTGCGCTGAAAGTGCTAGGGAAACTACAATACTTATTGGGCATCGAAGCTCATTGGGATTCAAATGGTGTCTTACTTACTCAACAGAAATATGCTTCCGACATCTTAACAGACATAAACATGGCAAACAAATTGGCACTCTGGCTACATCAACCCCCACAAAATCGAGCCCCAACACTGATGAGCAGAAGCTGTCGTCTGCCTTTGATCCAACATCGTACCGACAGGTGGTCGGGAGCCTATAGTACCTATGCATCACACGTCCCGATCTCTCTTTTGCTGTGAACAAAGTATCTCAACACATGCATGCCCCGACAATTGCCGACTCGATTTCCGTCAAGCGTATTTTACGCTACATCTCAGGCATAAAATCAATGGGACTCTACATACAGAAGACATGAGATTTTTCACTCTTGGTTTACTGCGATGCAGACCTTGGCGGCGACAAAGTTGATCGAAAATCCACAACTGGCTTTGCAATCTATCTTGGTCCCAATTTAATTTCATGGAGTTCCAAAAAGCAATGCGCAGTATCACGGTCTTCTATTGAAGCTGAGTATCGATCACTGGCAACTTCAACAAGTGAGTTATCATGGATGATGTCTCTCCTTAAAGAAATCGGCCATCCAGCAACCATTGTTCCAAAACTGTGGTGTGATAACTTAGGCGCAACTTACCTATCTGGCAGTCCCATTTTTCACTCAAAATCGCGCCATTTGGAAATTGAGTTTCACTTCGTCCGCGACTTAGTCATGAACAAGCAGCTAGCCGTTCATTGCATCTCCACAGATGATCAAGTCGCTGACCTACTTACCAAACCGCTTCCAAAATCCAGATTTGAAGCTCATCGTCATAAGCTCATGCTCTGTTTCCACTCGCATAAGCTTGAAGGGGAGTGTTAAGGATATACGTAGCTATAAAATTCTATTCTTAGTATAACTCTTCGTTCATTAGACTTCTACTGTAACTACAACAATGTACTCTATATATACATTATTCAAGATCAATAAACTAACGTTGGATGCTAGAGATTCCTCAATCTCAAATGTTGAGCTATTATTTCTGAATGGAGTACTCTTCCATAACTTCAAAATTCTAACTCTAATTTTAACTTCTTCATTTGATGCATTCAATTCTCTAAGAGGAGTATATTCTTTAATCGTTGACATCCTACAAAAAAAATATACATTAATTTCGTCGTATATATAACATCAAAATTTTTGTATAAAACTGTAGCAAAGGAAATAAAAAAAAGTTTGACAGCAACTTTTGGATCCACGTTATGGTTAATAATCAATCAATCAATAAAATCGTAGCAAAGAAAATAAAAAAAAGAGTATGAAAGCAATTTTTGGATCCACATTTTGGGATTGGGGAGTGTACTTCGTAGCAGCTTCTATACCTTAGGAGCAAGGTAAAAATTGCGAATAGAATGGGTTATAAATAGTGAATGAGTAAGACTAAGAGTTGAATTCTAATACACTTAACATTATGTGTTCTATCATAAATAAAATTGTACAGATAAGATAACATATTTGTACAAAATTTAAACCCTAAATGAAGTTAAATTCTAAATAAATTCTAGTATAATTAGGACTATGTATTTTATCATAATTAAAGTTGTAAAAATAAGATGTTATATTAGTGTAAAATTTTAATTGTGTTAGAATACAAAATAAACTTATTATTATTATTATTGTTAATAATTATATATATTATTCTTATTATTGTTATTATATATATATATATATATATATATATATATATGGTGTTTTTTACTTCCAAATTAGTATATGTATATAGATATAGATATATCTTTCAGTATAATGTGTAAATAAGCATATTATTTTAAAAAACTAAAGATTTGTGTTTGAATTACTTGCAAAATGCTTAGTGTTAGTGTTGGGATAACTACTCAAATTCTAGTTTGAGTAACAGTGAGAGTTTGAGTAAGAGTGAGACTCAATATCTCACGTTTGTTAAAACTCAAAGTGTAAAGGGGATCTCCCCTTATAAATAGGCTTTAGACCTTAGTAGTTGAGTATCACAAAACCCTAGTTTAGTTCATTAGAGAGGTGTAATTAGGTTTTGGTCTTTTGTGAGAGGAAGAGAGTTTTCATAGTTTTGTCCGTTAAAAAACTATAACCATTGTGAGAGGGTTTCTACAATTTTTTCCGTCCAAAAATTGTAACTTTTATTTAGTGGAGATCGTGGAGTAGGTTCATTGTTGAGAGACCGAACCACGTTAAAAATTTTTGTGTGTTCTTTATTCTTTCTTTATCTATTATTATTACTGTAGGTGTTCTTGTCAGGTTTGAGTCATAACAGTTAGAAGTGAAAAAGGAGGAAAATGTGTAAGCTTCATATTGGACTAATCTAAGAACATCGCCAGCTTATGCTTAATCTGATGAATTAAGAGTCTGATTAGAGTGTAATATGCAATTATCAATTTGTAAAATTTCAAAGCTTACGAAAAGGTAGAGCTGTCAAAAATTGACACGACACGATTACACGACACGACACGCTCTTAGGAGGGTTTGGGTTTAGTATAAACAGGTTCATGTCATAAACGTGTCAACCCGTTTATGACACGCTAAAATTAACCGTGTTTGTGTCATAAACGTATCGACATGTTTATGACACGATTAACCCGTTTAATATATATGGGTAACGTGTCGTATAATGACACGACACGCATAAGACACGTTTAAGACACATATAAGACACATATAAATATCATTACATAACCCTAAATTCCTAACCTAACTAAAAACTTCACGCAGCCACCACTCCACTAACTTAATTCCTTCCTTCCCATTCTCTCTTCCTCCGCCGCCCTTCCTCCTTTTTCC